>CM065379.1:25443317-25593317 GCA_033060915.1 Euryodendron excelsum
AATACATTTCAATAGGGGGAGGGGGAACATTTTCCTTTGGACTTCCACCTATCTACTTTTACAAAGGGAGGCCCTAAACTACTCTCGAGTCTTTGGATTTGCCTTCGTTGGATTTGATGTCGAGGAGGTCGCTGAGAGACCTTGTTGATTGATTGCCCCTTGTTTTCTTGGTAACCCTATCTCCGTGAGCATAGAGGGATTGGGGCCCCTCTTATGGAATGAATTGAGGTGCATGACATGAGTCCTTAGGGTTACGTGGGAACCCTTAGGGTTTAGGTAGGTTTAATGCAAGGGAGAGTGACCTTGGTGTCACTCCCAAGGGGTTGATCATATGCATGAGAATGCAATGACTTGAGTTACTTGGAACTTTTGTCTTGAGATGGAATATTGAATGCATGAACATGGGTATGCGAAGAGTATAAGGAGAGAGAATGTAATAACAAAATAAACGTGCATGCATGAGCAGTTAGATAGGTATTATAACAGTATGAATACAGTCAGTATAACAGCAGGATTAAGCAGGTATAAATGAAAGTAAGAGCAGTCGCCCTTTCCTCCGTGATTTTGAAAACAGTGTCTTAAATCTGGGAAAGGTTCGGCCATGCATGGTGTCTATATGAGTATGAGGTTGAGGGTTGACTAATGTGTCCTAAAAAGGCTCGGTCCCCAGATCTTCAAACCTAGGCCCACTCCCCGAGGTGGTGCCATGATCGGTTGGTGATCCGAGCGGGGGAACCATCAAGAGGTCGTAGGCAAAGAAACTGACACAGTATCTTGCCCACAACCAATATACCGTTCCTCCTTTCTAACTAGAAAAGACATATCAGGGTATGCAAGTATGCAGAATGCAAGTGCACATGCAGTGTGTGTGATTTTTAAAAGTGGAGGAAAGAGCCCAACAACTCCCATTCATCATGTTCATCACATTTATGCATAGCTGTTAGTAAAATTTAAGCACACCTACAAAACAAAGATGCAAGTGTTAGTATGTGGATGACAAACATAATACAAGATAATATGAATAAATACATGTTTTTTTTTTTTAAAACAACTTTGAAAATTTGGTTTTGAAAATTTAAAGTGAATAGGATTGAATCAAGTTAATTGAAGACTCTACATGGGTGAAGGGTAAAGAGACATGACTACGGCCTAATCCTCTAAGTCTCCCCAACGGAGTCGCTAGCTGTCTGTTGAGTCAAGGTTAATCCTTGTTGACTCAAGGTTAATTCCCATGTTGATTTTGATGATAACTAAACCTTGTGTTATGTTACTAATGAATCTACTTATTGTGCAGATTAACAAGTTCATAACTTAGACTTAAAGTTAGATCTTAAGTCTAATACATATCAAAGGAATGTATAACAAGTTCAAAATGCAAGCAATGAATTCAAAGGGCTATGCAATGAACCAAACTAAGTAATGATGCCTATCTCTACTTCAAACATGTGTTCTACATTTGAAGAGATTGAAGGTGTTCAATTGAAGCTTCTTTCAAGTATGCATAGTTTCAATGAAGATTAACTTGCACCAGACTAAAGCCTTCATCAGAATATGCAAAGAACAGTTGAAAAAGTGCAATGCTCAATTGAAGATGAATTGGCTATTGAAGAATTTGGAAAATGCTCAAGAGATGATCTCATCTGGTATGCTTCAGACCAATTCAAGACAATGAGATTGAAGTTGCTGAGAAGATGGCTCACATTGAACATCTGATCTTTACATGGAATCCAAGAGAAGTATTCTTCTACAATGTAAAGGATCAATGAAGATTAGATGTGTGAAAAGATTCCATCAAGTTTGCAAAAGTCTCATTGAAGTGATTTTTAAAGAAGAATGAAGAATTGCTAACAAAGAGAGGAAATTAGAAATGAAGCATTGTGAAGCTCTACAGGAAGATTGGCATTCAAAAAGATGTCCTACAATGATTGAAGAAGCTTTGTAAATGAAGAAGTAAAGTTCAGCTTTAATCAAATAAAGCTTTGAGATCCAAGAAGCAGATCAACATCCAATGATTGATTCAATCCAAATTTAAATAGAAGTTAACTCTGATGAGTTAAGAAGATTTGATTGATCATCTTACCCAAAGACATACTCCTTGAAGTTCTTATACCAGTGCTTTGATAAAGCTTGATCAATAGAAATCTGAAAGCTGAATTCTGGGTAATGAGGGGACTCATGGGAATGAGGAGTCGCCTCCTGATCACAGACGCTAAAAGGCCTGAAGACATATTAAACAATGAGGGGACTCATGGAAATGAGGTGTCGCCTCTTGCACACAAAAGCAAAAATGTTTGAAGACCAAATAGACAATGAGCGGACACATTGTAATGAAGTGTCGCCTCATGACGATAGACACCAAGGCTTGAAGATAAAATGATCAATGAACGGACACATAAAGATGAAGTGTCGCCTCCTAGTAGCAGAAGCAAAAGGCTGGAAGTTTTAAATGATCAATGAGTGGACACCTGAAGCAGAAGTGTCGCCTCATGACAGCAGAAGCCAAATATAACGAAGACAGATGAACAAGGAGTCGCCTCATCAACCTGAAGAGGGGACTCATGAACTCAGTGAACTATATCTGGTAAATGCAGAAGCAGGAAGTGTCGACACCACAAAAATGGAGCCGACTCCCTCTGCTGCAACGGCTACTTTTCTTAATGTTATAACAGACTGGACGTGCATTTATGATACCCAACCACCTCCAACGGATGGAATCAATGCAAGGGTATATATACTAGCCTCCAATTGCATTTATATACAAGAATCAAGAGGAAGAAACAAGAAGAGACGAAAATCTACTGAATCACTGATATTCCTGAAACATTCTTCCTGTTTTGTTCTTGTGAGCTTTGATTGTAAATCTACTATAGTTAGAGAGTTTGTTTATGAGTTGTATACTCTTATACACTTGTAACTGAGAGTTTGAGAGTTCTCTTGTGTGAAGCAAAACTCTTGTAAAGTTTAAGTGGAGCTTGGACAAAACTACTTGGGAATTGAAGAACTGAGTGAGGAGTTCTTGTAGAGTGAGCTAAGCACTTTGTTAATCAGCAGCCCATCTTGTAATAGGTGATTACATAGTGGAAGAAGGCTTCAAGGAGGTCTTGGGGTGAGGACGTAGACCACGGTTTGTGGTTGAACCTTGGTAAATTTGTGTCTCTCCTTCATTACTCTGTTTTCTTTGTTTTTATTGATAACTTTGCTTTGCACATAGATTAGCCATTGCTATATTGTTTAGATTAATTTTAATTAATCTTAACTTGTATTAATTTTTGAAAAACCCAATTCACCCCCCCTCTTGGGTTGCCTATTGGACCAACACTGTCATGCCCAGATTTTTTGCACTCGAGGAATACTTACACAAGCGGGAAAAATGTTGTACTCTCTCGTTAGAACTCACCCTCCTAAAAGAATGAGTGCGACTAGGTTTGAATTGAAAATTGATTTGAATAAAGGGCTTTTAGAAAAAATTTGGAGTCGCCACCTAACTTGATTAAGGTGAGTTAGGTCACCTAAAAACTAAGAATATTCCGAAGACTACTCTTAGGGTTTTGGAAAAGGATTTTGAAAATATGTCCTCAAGAGAGGGTTTTTAAGAAAAACAGGTTGTTTGGCAACCTTGGGAAAACATTTAACCCATTTTAGAAAATAACTCCGTTTTGGTCTTTGAAATCAGTGATTCTAGGTTCGGAGGTTGGTTACGTGTAAGGAAGACGCACTAAGCCATCACCCTACCCCGTCCTTTCAGTACCTACATGTCAATCTACCCTAGATTCACCTATGAGAGTCTTCAACTAACTATAGTTGAATCCTATCCACTTTGAAAAACAATGCTTGAAAAGAAACTAACATGATGCATGATATGCAAGTGCAAAATAGGAGAGAGTTGGAGAATAGATTTGGAAATAAATTTGAAAAGAAACTGATTTGATTTGAAAAAGATTTGAAACTGGATGGATTTGAAAATTGAAAGTAGAGATTTGAAAATAGAAATTTGAAATTGGAAATTTGAAAATAAATTGGAGATTTGGAAAGATTTTGGAATTTGAAATTTGGAAAATATGGAGGAATTTGAAATTTGAAAGAAGTTGTGAAAATAGAAATTTGAAAAATGTTGTGAAATTTGAGATTTGAAAAATGTTGTGACCGCACCCATGAGGGTTGCTTATGTATCCTTTTGGAGGAATCAGGTCAGTCGTAGTTCGGATCGGAGTCCGATTGAAAATAGAAGGTTGGATTGGAAGAAATAGATTGAATTGAAAATTGAATTTGATTTGAGATTAGAAGAGGATATTGGAAATTGAAATTGAGAAGATTAGACTTGCTTTGAAAAGATTAATTTTGAAAAGACTTGGTTTTAGGAAACCTAGACTTAGGAAAGAGACCTAAGATAGATTTGACTCGACTTGGAAGATTTAGAAAGAATTAGATTTAGGAAATGTTTGAATTAGAAAAAGTCCGATTTAGGAAAGTTTCGAAAATTGGAAAGTTTCATTGTTAGAAAGTTTTGAAATTAGGAAAGTTTCAACTTAGGGAAGTTTTCAAATTAAGAAAGTTTTGAAATTAGGAAAGTTTGAATTTGGAAAGGTTGGAAAAAGGAAAGTTTCAATTTAGGAAATGTTTGAATTAAGAAAGGGAAAGTTTTGAATTAATAAAGTTTTAACTTAGGAAAGTTTTGAATTAGGAAAGTTTCCACTTAGGAAAGTGTTGTTTTAGGAAAGGTTTTGAAAATAGGAAGTTTTGAAAGTTGAAAAGTTTAGAATTTGGGAAGTTTTGAAATAGGGAAGTTTGAAAATTGAAAAGTCTTGAGTTTAGAAAGATTTGAAATTTGGAAAGTTTAAAATTTAGAAAGTTTTAGAGTTTGAATTTTAGAAAATCTTGAAATTAGGAAGGGTTTGAATTTAGGAAGGGTTTGAAAACTTATGTTTAAAAAGTTAAGATTTGGAAATGTGTAGAATTAGGAAAGAGTGGAGTTAGGAAGGATGTGGAAATTAAGTTTTAAAATTTAGGAAAGATTTTTATTTTCAAGTTTTGGGAACTTAAGATTTAGGAAAGGAGAAGCTTAGGAAGGATTCGAATTAGGAAAGATTTGGATTTTGAAATTTAAGAGAAGATTTAAGGTTTAGGTTTATGAGACTTATGGTTTAGGAAGGAATTGAATTAAGAAAGGTTTGGATTAGGAAGGGATTGGATTTGGTTTCTAAAAGGAAAGATTTGATTTTGTTCCAAAAACGGAGGACAGGATCTAGTTTCCTAAACGGATAGATTGGATTTGGTATCTTAAAAGGAAGATTTGATTTGGCAAGGATTCGCAAAGGGAGATTCTAGAAACCCTAGATTTGGAAAATTATAGTTTTGATATAGAAAATAGATTTTGGAAACATGTTTAGTTTGGATGTGAAAACAAGAGGTTTTGGAAATCTAGTTTTGGGGCAAAGTTTGAAAATCATGTTTTTGGAAAAAGAATTAGGGTTTCCTAATTGCGAGTTCTAGGGTTTGATTTGGGCTCTAAAGGGAGAGGATTTTTGGAAAGTGCGTTGTTGAAAACGAAGGTTTTCTAGAACGGAATCCTAGGGAGGAGTTTTTGGAAAGTGAATTTGAAGATAGAGTTTTTGGAAAAAGATTTTAAAGAGGAATTTTTGAAAAGTGTGTTTTTGGAAACGTAGGTTTTAGAAGGAAAACCTTAGAGGGGAGTTTCTAGGAGGAAGATTTTGGGAAGAGAGATTTTAGAAAGATTTTTAGGGAGCGTTTTTAGAAGGTGAATTTTGAGGAAAGAGAGTTTTGGAAAGGGGTTGAAAAAGGGAGTTTTGAAAAATAGATTTTTGGAGGGAGTTTTCGAAACCAAATTTGGAAGGAGAGTTTTAGGAAAATACATTTAAAAATAGATTTTTAGGAAGAGATTTTTGAAAAGAGAGTTTTTAGAAGGTGTAAAAACATCTCACTTTCCTAAAGGGATTCTAACCATAAGAGGGCTAGAACCACTTTAAGAAAGTGGTTTTGAAAACAACAAAGGTTGAAAATATGGACCATATTGGTCATTTTAAATGTAACACTTTCCTAAAGCAATCCTAGCCATGAAAAAGCTAGAATCACCCTAGGATGGTGGTTTTGAAAACAAGTTTTTAAAAAGGGGATTTTGATGCAATTTTGAAAACAAGTTTGAAAACGATTTGAAAAATAACTTTGAAAACGGTTTTTGGAAGATGCAAGACCATGATATGCACAATGCAATTTTGGGGTCGTGAACATACAAGGTTAAGGCTTCACCACATAATCAAGGGGGTCAGACCCACGTGGTCTTTGGTTAGAGTAGAAGAAAGCCCCCGACACGATGACTCTCCAATAGCCCAATCCTACACATGGACCGGGAATCCCCTTATTTCAAGCATGCAAAGAAGGGGGGGGGGAAGAGATGGGAGATTAAAATAGAGAAAACCCAAGTGGGTTAGGAGAGAGAAGAGAGAGGGGGGAAGTGCAGAAATTTAAATGGAGAACCTACCTTGTATCTTGTTTATTTTGCGCGCCTTGCTTGTCTTCAATCTTCGGTCTTCATCTTGATCTTCGTCTTCAATCTTCAAGAGTTGTCTTCAAGCTTTAGATTGCAGCTCTTCAAGTCTTTGAAGGAGGGTTGAAGGTTAGTGTATGAGTATATGGGGGTGTGTATGAGTGTATAGGAAGCTAGGGTTTAGTGTATGGTGGCTAGGGTTTGGAAAACCTTGGGAAGCTAGGGTTTTGGGGGTGCTCGAGCTCTGTATATCGAATTATATGATTTTTAGGTTGAGTTTGCGGATCTTTTTCACGTTGGAGGAGGCTCTTTATATATAGAGGGAGGAATACACTAGCGCCTGTTGCAGTGGCGCCATGCCAAATTTTACACTGGCGCCACTAGAAGTGGCGCCAGGCCATTTTTTGGCTTGGCACCACTACTAGTGGCACCAGCCATTTAGGAAATGTTTAAGGTCGGCAAGCAACGTATCTTTGACTAGATTTGAGCGCTTGTACTAGTGACTACCATGCAATTTTTAGCCTGGCTTCACTAGGAGTGACTCCGGAAAGTCCGGGAATGATTTGAAGAAGCCGGGATTGACCCAGAAGGTCAGAAAGGAGCAGGAACACTTAAAATAATGTCTAGGAGGTATTTGACTTGAGAAATGAGGATAAGATGGGTCGGAAAGGTTGACCGGGCCTTTAGGGGCAAAACGGTCAATCGGACCGAAAAACTGCCGGGATAGACTCGGACTGTCCCAGAAGAGGACTTGGGATCTGGAAACATTATTCAGAATGTTCCCAGAGGCTGTCGGCTTGATTCCCAAAGCCGGCATGATCGGAAAAGGAGACCGGCCCACCAAGGACAAAACGGTCATTTTGTACCGGGTTTGCCGGAACTGACTCGGAATGATCCGAAAAGATAAGGAAAGGTTGAGAATACTATAAGAAGCAATCTTAGGAGATTACCAGTTTGATACCCAAAGCCAGTGTGGTCGGAAAAGGTGACCGGCCCACCAAGGGCAAAACAGTCATTTTGCACCGGGTTTGCCAGAGCTGACTCGGAATGATTCGGAAAGGTAGAGGAGGATTGAGAATACTATAAGAAGTATCCTCGGGAGGTTACCGGTTTGATACCCAGAGCCGGTGTGGTTCCCGAGGCGTTCGGATGCCTAGGGGCAAAATGGTCATCTTGACCGAAAAGTCTCGGAAAAGGTCTAAAGGGCAGTTTGGTGATTTTTCACCGAAGTGGGCTAACAGACACTGGTGTTGACCTGGGTTTTGAGTGTTTCTGCCACTCTGATGGCGGTCGTCGTGACACATGGGTTTGTTGGCAATTCCCTATATCGTCCTATTTGTGAGTATTTCCGCTACTCTAACGGTTTTGTAAGTAGTTTCGTTACTCGGACCGTCTCGAGGAATAAACTGTCTTGAGAGAGGGACTGGAAAGGGGACTTACCGTCTTCAAAAAGACGTGCCTGGATTGGAACCATCTCGAGGAATAAACTGTCTTGAGAGAGGGGTTGGAAAGGGGACTTACCGTCTTCGAAAAGACATGCCTGAATTAGAACCGTCTCGAGGAATAAACTGTCCCGAGAGAGGGATTAGAAAGGGGCCTTACCGTCTTCAAAAAGACGTGCCTGGATTGGAACCGTCTCGAGGAATAAACTATCTCGAGAGAGGGATTGGAAAAGGGTCTTCCCGTCTTCGAAAAGTCATGCCTGGATTGGAACCGTCTCGAGGAATAAATTGTCCCGAGAGAGGGATTGGAAAGGGGTCTTACCATCTTTGAAAAGATGTGCCTGTAATGGAACCGTCTCGAGGAATAAACTGTCTCAAGAGAGGGATTGGAAAGGGGTCTTACCGTCTCCGAAAAGACGTGCCTAGGTTGGAAAGGAAAGGACAATGCCCCTAAGGGCATTTTGGTCATTTTGCCTCTACTTGGGCCTGGCGGGCCCGCGAAGCAATGGACACATGGGATTTGGACTTAGAGAGTTGGTTTTGGTTGGAATATGCCCACAATGACTTGAAAACAAGTCTGGACGAAGTGTAGACTACCGAGCGGTAAAAAATGGGGTGCTTACATACACATATCCTCAGTGCTCTAACTCGACCGAGCATGATCACTCTATTAGCAAATGTTGTTTAAGGAAAGTAACTGGCTCTAAGGGTTGTTTTTTAACTATACGGGAAATGAAACGAGGGCCTCTCGTCATTTAGAAATTAAATCGCTTAGTCTATGGAGCTTTACCATTAAAATCACAGTCGATTGATTAGCTAAGATTAGGGAAAGTAGATTTTATTGTTTCCACACAGAAACCAAAAGTCTAGCTTTTAGAATCACATGTAGTAGTGTTTGACAGCATCTAAATTCAACGAACTAAGAAATTCTTGACCATCTATTGCCTAAAAAATGAGAGCTCTTCTAGACATGACCTTTTTTTTATCACGAACGGCCCTTCGTAGTTTGGAGCAAATTTCCCTTACGCTACTTCTTGATGGGGGAGTACCTTTTTTAGCACCAAATCTCCCGGTTGGAAAGATTGAGGCCGTACCTTCATATCAAACGCCCTAGCCATGCATCTTTTGTAACATTGAGCATGATAAACTGCAGCTAACCGCTTCTCATCTAATAGACAGAGTTGAGCATACCAGTCTTTAATCCACTCTGCTTCATCAAACTTGGTTTCCGTTAAGATCCTTATGGAAGGAATCTCAATCTCAATGGGCATGATTGCCTCAGTGCCGTAGACCAGCTCGAAGGGAGTACCTCTGCTAGAGACCCTCATGGTAGTTTGATGGGCCATCAATACAAAAGGAAGTTTCTCGTGCCAATCTTTGTAGTTGTCAATCATCTTTCGGAGTATTCTCTTGATGTTCTCATTGGCTGCTTCCACTGCTTCGTTCATCTGAGGCCGGCAGGTGACTGAATTTCGATGGGTAATGTGAAACTTTTGGCATAGCTTTGACACCAACTCATTATTTAGATTGGAGGCATTGTCAGTAATGAGTGATTCAGGAATCCCATACCAGCAAATGATGCGATTTTTATGAACCTCTCCATGACCTTCTTGGTTATATGAACATAGGAGACTGCTTCCACCCACTTAGTGAAATAATCAATGGCAACTAGGATGAAGCGGTGGCCGTTGGAGGCCTTAGGAGTGATAGGGCCAATCATATCTATCCCCCACATAGAAAAAAGCCAAGGGGTTGACATGGAATGGAGCTCTGTGGGTGGTGCTTTGATCTTATCCCCATGTATCTAGCACTTGTGACACCAAAGAACATATCTAATACAATCTGACTCCATTATTGACCAGTAATGCCTTGTTTAGAGAATCTTCTTAGCAAGCGTGTGGCCATTCATGTGGGGACCATAAACTCCTTCGTGTACTTCCTCTATGATAATTTTGGCTTCGATGGCATTGACGCATTTCAGAGGTTCGAACCATGATCTTCTGAAAAGCTCATTTTCGGCCACAAAGTAATGCTCCGCCAAACGACAAATGGTTTTCCTATCTCATTGTGATGCTGTATCGGGGAATGTCCTGGTTTGGATGTACCTTTGGATGGCATAAAACTATGGTTGGCCGTCAAGCTCAACGGTTGTGTGAAAGCAATGGGAAGGGGTATCCCTGGTAAAAATCTAGAGAGAGGGTATTTTGGTGCCCCTGTCGACCTTGATTGCTACAATTAATGTGACTAAGGTATTGGAAAAACTATTCTCTGCTCGGGGTACATAATGAAAATCCATGCTTCTGAATAGCTGACACAAATCCTTGACCTGTTGATGATACATGGAAAGTTTGGCATCTCGAGTTTGGTATACGTCTTTGGATTGCTGAATAACCAGATTTAAGTCACCAAAAACAGTCAATTCGTCAATCTTCATCTCTAATTCAAGCCTTAATCACAAGATGCAAGCCTTATATTCGGCGATGTTGTTAGTGCATGGTTCTAGTTGTAGCTTAACCACAATAGGGTAGTGGTTGCCCGTTCTTGATACTGCTACTGCCCTAATGCTAGCTCCCCTTTTGTTAGTAACCCCATCAAAATACATCTTCCACCCAGTTTCTGCTTGCTCTTCAGATGCATTATCAGCGCATAATATATCTTCGTCGGGCAATTAGGGTTCCATGGATTGGTAATCATCAATAGGGTTCTCAGCCAGATAATTAGCTATTACCTGCCCCTTGACTGCTTTACGAGTAGTAAATACAATATCAAACTCTGAAAGGATCATGTGCTATTGAGTAATTCTACGAGACATGGTTTCTCGAATATATACTTGAGGGGATCTATCTGAGAGATGAGAAAGGTGGTATGGTAGAGCATGTAATGTCTCAGCCTGTGGGCTGCCCAAGCTAACGCGCAGCAGGTTTTCTCGAGATCAGAATACTTTATTTCATTTGGCAAGAACTTTTTGCTGAAGTAGTAAATGGCTTGCCCTTTCCTCCCTGTTTTGTCATGCTGTCCCAAAACACACCCCATGGAAGTATCCAAACTGACATGTACATCAACAGAGGGTGCCCTGGGGTAGGTGCCACTAGAACTGGAGGGTTCTGTAGATATTCTTTGATTCTCTCAAAAACTGTTTGGCAATTATCATCCCATTCTTTGAGAATGTCTTTCTTGAAGAGTTTGAAAATAGGTTCGCACAAATGGATCATTTGAGTGATGAACCTGAAGACACTCCGAACATGAATTTGGGAGGATTCAGCTTAAGTTGGTACTTACGGAGACGGTCAAACACATTCCGTAGGTTGAACAGGTGATCTATCCGCTGTTTGGACTTGACAATCATGTGTTCCACATAAATTTTCACTTCCTGATGCATTATATCATGAAATAAGGTCACCATAACCTTTTGGTAGGTTGCCCCCATGTTGCGAAGCCCAAATGGCATAACTTTATAACAATAGACTCCCCAGGGGGTGATGAAAGCAGTCTTCTCTCGATTCTCCTCAACTAGCTTGATTTGGTTGTATCCCGAAAAGCCGTCCATAAAGGAAAACATTTCATGATCGGCCATGTTGTCAACAAGCAAATCTATGTATAGGAGAGAAAAATCATCCTTTGGACTGGCTTTGTTGAGATCCCGAAAATCAATACACATCCGCACCTTACCGTCTTTCTTAGGTACAGGGACAATGTTAGCAAGCCATTGGGGATACTCTACTACTTGCAAAAATTATGCTTGGAACTATTTAATCACTTCTTCCTTAATCTTCAGACTCGATTCTAGCTTTAATCTTCTCAACTTCTGCTTAAAGGGTTTCATCTGCGAGTCTAGGAGTAAACGGTGCTCCACAATGGATTCATCCAGCCCAGGCATGTCTTGATAAGACCAAGCTAAGACATATAGGTATGCTCGTAGCAGTTCCAACAGTTCTTTGCGCTGGCATTGGTCTAACCCTGTGCCGATTTTGAGTTCTTTTGGATCCCTTTTATCCCCTAAATTGACCATTTTTGTTTCCTCAATGTTTGGGGTATTACGATTCTCATGTCTTTCTATTTATTCCCAAATTTCCTCTGGTATTTCTTCTGAATAATTTACATCTACTGTAATTCCCAGTTGCTGGTAATCAAACTCAGTGTTAAAAGTCATTATTTGTCAAGATTGGCATTCTCTAGATTAGTTGAGTAAGGAGTTGGATGCAAGGGTCCTTGACATAGAAAATAGTGTGCAATGAATCAAACGAAAAGGAATACTTTTTCGATTAACAATAAATTGATTTAAAAGTTTAAGATAAGTAAATTAGAAAGACAAGGTTCATTTATGACAAGTTCGATGATCCGGGGCTTTGCTTTAGCGAGCCATGCACCGAAACTTGTGGGCACTAATGATGTCCTCGTTAGCCCAATTATGCAAGTTCTCGCTTGGCAGCATTGCTCAAATGGACCCATCTTGAGTTATTCCAATGTCAGCCATCATGACGGGTACTTCTTCTTGAATTTTCCTCTTCTTCGGACCTCTATCTAATGCAGACACTTCCTTTCCCATATGTAACTGCTCGAATTGATTGAAGATCTCCAGGGTAGCTTTTTTGTCAGTCCTCTTCTTCCGTCCTGCTTCTCTTCTCTCCTTTTTTGAAGGTTCATATCCCAACCCAAAGGTAGGTTCGGTTGACGGTACTTCTACGACCTCAAACTTTCCTTGTAAATACTTCCCTAAGCCTTTCCCCAGGTGGAATCCATTTGTTTTGAAGTACTGCACTATCATTTGAGAATTTCTAGAATATTTCGGCTCCATTCGATCTTCCTTCTGCACGACAGTGATGTACTCAAATGACTGAATGTAAGAGGGTGATTCAGTGTCAGGTGGGACGATATCAGCTTTGTATATGGCGAATTCTTTTTCAGCGAAAATAAAAATCAACTTGGAGCCTATGATGAACTTGACTTTTTGATGAAGGTTAGAAGGGACTGCACCCGCTGAATAAATCCAAGGTCGTCCTAACAGCAAATTGTAGACAGCCAAAATGTGCAAGACTTAGAACTTAATTGTGAAAGTCACTGGCCCTATCTCAACATGCATTTCAATTTCTCCCATAGTTTCCCTCCTAGAACCATCAAAGGCACGAATGACTGTATTACTATTATTCAAATAGGTTTTATCCATTCCAAGCCTTTCTAGGGTGAAATACGGACAAACATTCAAAGTTGACCCTTTATCTATTAATACTTTGGCTACCATTTTTTCTCTTGTTCTTACAGCGACATGCAGGGCAAGGGTATGGTCCGTTCTATCAATAGGAATCTCGTCATCAGAGAAGGTGATGATGTTTGGAGCCATGATGAGGCTCACCATGTTATGTAGGTTATCTGACGTCAAGTTCTCAAGCACATGAGCATCTTTAAGGATCTTCAACAAAGCATCCCGGTGTACTTCGGAGGTGAGTAGCAGGCTTAACATCGAAATATGGGCCAGGGCTTTTCTAAGTCATTTTATGATGTTGTAATCGACCTTTCCAAACACTTTGATGAATTCTAGTATCTCTTGATCTGTCGGTTGGTTGGAGCTTTTCCCCTCTTTATCTTTTCCCTTCTTTTTTCTTTCCACTTTAGCAGAGGTGTAAAGTCGCTCTAACCGAGTCATCCCTCCTATTTCTGCTACAGGCACTCCGATGCTTTTATTAGGTGGGTAATTCTATGGGACACTATGAAGACTGGATATTGGCGATTAGGTTATAATGGGAAGAGTTATCTTTGGGTTTATGGGCAAAGGGATTACCATAGGTGAAGGGTTGGTGAGGACGGTCAAGGTGGTGGGCACAATTGGTTTCTTTGGTAGGACTAAGGGTAATATGGGTCGTATGGCTCCTTGGGTGTTGGCTTGAGGTTCAGCCCTAGCCATGGCGACCATGGGTTCAAGTTCAGACAAAGGAGTAAGGATGAGGGGGTAATAAGGGGGAGTAAGTAAGGTTTCAATGGTTAGTTTCATGTTGGGCTGATGAGATTGTATGGTTATGAGGGAATGGTCTTGACATTTGGGTTCTTTTAGGATATAAGTCGTCCCTCTTGGAATTGCAACAGATGGGTCATGGAGGGTCTCTCTGCCAAGATTCTTGCTTTCCAGTGGTATACTCTCTTAAAGCTTGTGAATCATAGCCTTCACTAATACGGAGGATGTTAAATTAGTGTCCATTTTCCTCTCTTATAAAGATGAAATGAAAATAAGGATACAAATTGCAAGTTAGTGTTTGGTTTTAAGAGAGTCCTATGCAATGCATGCCCTATAGTGTCCCTATCTGAGAGGGAAACTAATCATTGTAAGCACTCCATTTTTGTCCGCTCGGTAGTCTCTAGTTCATCTAGACTTGTATTCAAGTCAATATGAACATATTCTAATCTAAATCAACTTTTCAAGTCTAATCCCGTCAATCAATCACTTTGCGGGCCCAAAGTAGAGGCAAAATGACTAAAATGCCCTTCGGGGCATTGTTCGGTCCAATTCTAATGGGCACGTCTTTTCGAATACGATAAGTCCCCTTTTCAATTTCAATTTTAATTTCAATTTCAATTCCAATTCCAATTAAATCTAGCACGTCCCTCGAGAAAGTTGATTCCTCGAGGCGGTAAGTCCATACTGTTCAGCACGTTTCCAAGTGAACTCTTCAAAACGGCAAGTCCTTTTAAACCCATCGATCGGGACGAGACCCCAAGTCCTCGAGATGGTAGAACAATCCACTTTTGGTGCCTACTAGCCCACCAATGCAGAAATGTCCGTTTCAGCATGCCTTCCGAGAAAGTTGATTCTTCAAGCTCTAAGTCCACCTAGTAGCTTCAAGAGATTAGGCAGTCTTTGGAATGATCGCATCCCATTAGAGTAATAGAAATGCTCGTAAACATCGCAACTGTCGGAGTAACGGAAACACTCGTAAACAAGTCGATATAGGAAATTGTTAACAAACCCCTATGTCACGGTACTATCGTCAGAGTAACAGAAACACTCAAAACCTAGGTCAACACCTATGCCTGCTAGCCCACTCTAGTGAAAAATGGCCAAACTGCCCTTAAACTCATTTTTAACACATTTCTCGAGAAAGTACCTAAGTCCTCAGAATGGTAAGTCCACCTTTTCAAGATTATCTTAAAGACAATCCGGCATGATTAGGTGCCTTCTAGTCAATTTCGTGCCAATTCGGAGACATTCCGATCAAGATGACCATTTTGCCTCAAGGCATCCGAGCCCCCCAGGAACCACATCGGCTTTGGATATCAAACCGGTAATCTCCCGAGAATGCTTTTCATAGTATTCCTGATCTTTCGTTATCTTTACGGATCATTCCGAGTAAGTTTCGGCAAACTCGGTGTGAAATTACCGTTTTGCCCCTGGTGGGCTGGTTTTCCTTTTCTAAGTGCACCGGCTCTGGGTATCAAACCAGTAACCTCTTGGGACAATCTAAGTAATATTTCCAAACCTTGAGTCTCCTTTCGGGATATTCTGAGTCCATCCTGGTAGCTTTCTGGCCCAATTGACAGTTTTGCCCCTAATCACCCGGTCAACCCTTCCAACACATTCTGTCATTATTTTTCAAAGTCTGCTGCCCTTGAGACACTATTTTAAGGGTTCCTGTCCCTTTCTAGCCTTTCGAGCCATTCCCAACCCTTTCAAATCATTCCCAAACCTTCCGAAGTCAATCCTAGTAAAATTAGGCTAAAAATTACATGGTAGTCACTAGTACAGGCGCCCAAATCATCTAATGACACGTTGCTCGCCGACCTTAAACATTTTCTAATTGGCTGGCGCCACTACAGGCCAAACAATGGCCTGGTGCCCCTCCTAGTGGTGCCAGTGTAAAGTTTTGCCTAGCGCCACTGCAACAAGCGCCAGGTCATTCCTCTGTCTATAAATATAGAGCCTCTTCCAGTGTGAAAAAGGTCTGCAAACTCAATCTAAAAACTCTCATCTTCAATATACAAAGCTAGTAGCCTCCCTAAACCCTAGTCTTCTTTAGGTTTTCCAAAACCCTTGCCTCTATACACAAACCCTAACTCTCATATACTCCCATACACTCATATACACTCATACACTAGCCTCCAAAGCCTCCATTGAAAAATTGATGTGCTGCAACCTGAAGCTCTAGAAGATCAAGACGAGCCCTTAAAGACTAACGCAAAGTGAAGCAAAGACCGAAGCAAAGCAAGAAGAACAAAGCGTATAAAACAAAGCAAATAAAGAAGATACAAGGTAGGCACTCTATTTATATTTACGCAATTCCCCCTCTCTGTTCTCTCTCCAAACCCACTTAGGTTTTCTTCTATTTTATTCCTCCATCTTCTTTCCCCCCCCCCCCCCCTTCTTGCATGCTTGAAATAAGGGACTTCCCGGTCCATGTGTAGGATTAGGCTATTGAAGATCACCGTGTCGGGGGCTTTCTCTTAGTCTACCCAGAGACCACATGGGTTCGGCCCCCTTGATTATATGGTGAAGCCTTTAACCTTGTATGTTCACGACCGCAACTTGCATTGTGCATATCATGATCTTGCATTCCTCCAAAATTCGTTTTCAAACTTGTATAAAAACCGTTTTCAAAACTTGCATCAAATTTTCTTCTTCAAAACTTATTTTCAAAATCACAATTCTAAGGTGATTCTAGCCTTTTCATGGTTAGGGTTGCTTCAGGAAAGTATTACATTTAAAGTGACCAATATGGTCTATATTTTCAAATCCTTGTTATTTTCAAAACCACAATCCTGGAATGGTTCTAACCTTATTATGGTTAGAATCATTTTAGGAAAGTGAGATATTTTTAGGGACTTTCTAAAAACTCTTTTTTCAAAATCTCTTTTCTAATATACTTTCTAAAAACACTCCTTAAGTTTCCTTCCTAACAACTCTTTCCAAAATCCCTTTCCAAAAACTCTATTTTCAAAATTCATATTTCAAAAATTCCTTTTTAAGATGTCCTTCCAAAAACCTTTTCTTTCCAAGAATTCTACTTTCCAAAATCTCTTTCCTTGGAGTCCAAGTTAAGCCCTAGAGCCATGGTTAGGAAATCCTAATTTTCTTTCCTAAAACATGATTTTCAATCTTGCCTTAAAACCTAGGTTTCCAAAACCCTCTTTTTTACATCAAAACCATATATTTTCAAAACCTATTTTCTACCCCAAAATCTAGGATTTTCAAAACTTCATCCTTCCAAATCTATGCCAAATCCAATCTCTCCATTTAGAAAACTAGATCCAATCCTCCATTTTTGGAAACAAAATCCAAACACCTCTTTTAGAAACAAAATCCAATTTTTTGTTTTAGGAATCCCAATCCTTCTTAATCTAAACCTTTCCTAACCCACTCCTTCCTAATCTCATACTTTTCTAAACCTTAAGTTTCCAAAACTTAACCTTTCAAATCTTTCCTTAAACTTTAAGCTTCTTAATTTTCCTAATTCCACACCTCTCCAAACTTCAACTTTCCAAATCTAAGTTTTCAAATCTTTTTTAAACTTAAACCTTTCCAAAACTCAAACTTTCAAACCTTTTCTAATGTCGAACTTTCCATTTCTAAACTTTCCAAATCCTAAACTTTCTAAATTCATAACTTTCTTAAGTTAAAACCTTCTAAATTTCAAACCTTTCCAAATTTGAAACTTTCTTAAGTTAAAACTTTCTAAATTTAAATCTTTCTTAAGTTAAAACTTTCTAAAAGTTAAAACTTTCTTAATTCGAAACCTTTCCTAAGATGAAACTTTCCAATTTCGAAACCTTTCCTATTCTAAACTTTCCTCATTCGAAACCTTTCCTAAAATGAAACTTTCCTAAAACGGAACTTTCCTATTTTGAAACTTTCCTAATTCAAGCCTTTACTAAGTCCAATTTTTCTCGAATTCCAACTTCCCTATCCTTCCAAGTCCAACATTCGAGTCAAGTCTTTCTTAATCCCAAGTCCTTCCTAAATCCTATCTTTCCTAAGTCTAGGTTTCTTGAAACCAAGCGTTCCAGAACCAATCTTTTCAAATCTTCCAATCAAAGTTCAATTTCCTAATCTTCCAATACAAATTCCAACTCCAATTCTTTTTCAAGTCGAATCTTCTATTTTCAATCGGACTCTTGTCCGAACTATGACTGACTTGATTCCTCAAAAGAGATACGTAAGCAACCTTCATGGTTGCGGTCACAACCTTTTTCAAGCTTCTATTTCCACAACTCTTTTCAAATCTCCAATTCCAAAATCTATTTTCAAATCCTTGCTTCCAATTTCTAGAACTCTCTTTCCAAAATCAAATCTATCTTTCAAATCCATTCCAATTTCAAATAAAGTCTATCGAATCAAGTCTTTTCAAATCTATTTTTAAAATCAAGTCTTTTTCTTGCACTTGCATATCATGCATCATTCTCTTTAAATATTCTTTTCTAAAGTGGATAGTTATGGACATTTGTTAGTCGAAGACTCTAATAGGTGAATCTAAGGTGAATAGACATGTAGGTATCACAAGGGCGGGGTAGGGTGATGATCTTAAGATATCTTCCCTACACGTAACCAACCCCCAGACCATAAATCACTATTTTCAAAGACCAAAATGGAGTTATTTTCAAAAAGTGCTTAAATTTTCTAAAGGTTGTCAAACAACCTGTTTTCTTAAAGACCTTCTCTTGAGAAAGTATTTTCAAAATCGTTTTCAGAAACCCTAAGTGTGGTCTTCGGATTGTGCTTAGTTTTCGGTGACCGAACTCACCTTAATGAAGTTAAGTGGCGATTTCGAATTGTTTTCCAAAAGCCCTTTATTCAAATCCATTCTCAATTCAAACCTAGTCGCACTCATTTTTCTAGGAGGATGAGTTCTAACGAGAGAGTACAATATTTTTTCAGCTTGTGTGTGTATTCCTCGAGTGCAAAAAATTTGGGCACAACAGCTGGCGACTCCACTGGGGACACTTAGAGGGTTACGCCATAGTCATGTCTCTTTACCCTTCACCCACATAGAGTCTTTAATTAACTTGTCCAATTCTATCCACTTTTAATTTTTCGAATCAAATTTATAAAGTTGTTTTCAAAAACATGCATTTAATTCCATTCATATTATCTTGTATTAAGCTTGTCATCCACATACTAACTCTTGCATCTTTGTTTTGTAGGTGTGCTTTTTGTTTACAATATTATTAACTGCTATACGTGAATGTGATGAACAGGATGAATGGGAGTTGTTGGGTTTTTTCCTCCGCTTTCAAAAAATACACACACACTACACGTGCACTTGCATTTTGCATACTTATATTTTTACCCTGATCTGTCCCTTCTAGTTAGAAAGGGAAACGGTATATTGGTTGTGGGCAAGATGTTGTGTTAGTTTCTTCACCTACAGCCTCTTGATGGTTCCCCCGCTCGGATCACTGACCGATCATGGCACCACCTCGGGGAGTAAGCCTAGGTTTGAAGATCCGGGAACCAAGCCTTTTTAAGACGCATTAGTAAACCCTCAACCTCATGCTCGTATATACATTATGCATAGCCAAACCTCTAATGGATTTAAGACACGCACACTGTTTTCCAAGACCGTGGAGGAAAGAGCGATTGCTTTTACTTTCCTCTATACTTGTTTATTCCTGTTGTTATAATGTCTGTATTCTTACTGTTATAATGTTTGTCTAACTGCTCATGCATGCACGTTTACTTTACCATCGCTTTCTCTCTCCTTATGCTCTTTGCATTCATATTCATGCATATAATATGGCATCCCAGGATAAGAGTTCTAGAGTAACTCAAGTCACTGCATTCTCATGCATATGATCAACCCATCGAGAGTGACACCAAGGTCACTCTCCCTTACATTAAACCTGCCCAAACCCTAAGGGTTCCCACGTAACCCTAAGGAATCATTGTATGTATTTTGAGCCATCCTATAGGAGTGGCCCCAATCCCTTTATGCTCACGAAGATAAGATTGCCAAGGAGACAAGGGGCAATCAATCAACAAGGTCTCCCAGAGACCTCCTCGACATTAAATCCAAAGAAGGCGAATCCGAAGACTCAAGAGTAGTTTAGGATTTCTTATGTAAAATTAGATAGGTGGAAGAAAAATGTTCCCCCTCCCCCCTTTTGAAATGTATTTCAATTCTTTTGTATCTTAAACTCAAAGTTAAATGTATTTCTTTATTCTCCGCGATTGAATGGATAGATAAACGGATGAATGGATGAAGGTTCCCACTTGACGATAAGGTATCTGCATACAGGAGTAAACCCCCTATCTCCAAAAGTGAGCAAACACATCATGTTTAGTTTCTCTCTCAAGTAGAGGCACCCTTAGGGCATGCATTGCATAAAAAATTTTGAATCAAGGCACTAACTTCTCTTTTGTTTATTGTCTTTTGTCCTCCCCCTCCTCATCTCCAAATACCAAGAGAATCGAAGGCAGAAACAAGACAAGAAGGGGGTTTTTCTAAACCATTCATTTATCATTATCATACTGCTCATATGTTCACTTTTATTGTGCTCATGCATCTATATCCATTCGGAGACAAGAGTTCTAAGAAACTCAAGTCATTTCATTGTCATGCATCTAATCAACCATAGAGAGAAAGGAGCAATCTAATCTCATGTTAATCGAACCTACCAAAACTCCTAAGGGTTCTTAAACCCTAACTATTCATGGCATGCATAAAACCATATCTTGAGAGAGGCCCAAGTCTCTCTCAATCCATGGAGGCAGAATTACCCTAATAAGGAAACATCAATCGGCCCATGTCAAAGAGGTATTGTATTCCCTTAAAGAAGAGACCTTCATAAGATATGCATCGCATAGAACATCCAACTCCACATGCTAACTGCATTCTGTTTTTCTTTTTCTTTTTGAAGGTCAGAGAGCACAACTGAATTCATGGAATCCCTCTAGTACCCCACCAAATTCAACCTCATGGAAGGATGAGCCTAGTTGTAAGAAGAGGCCGAACCTACATCAGGGAGCAAGAAGAACTATCTATCCATCAACAAGACGTTACCTCCACACCATGCCGTGACAACCACCGTCCATGCAAAAGGAGGCTTCACCGTTTGGAAAGCCCTATTAGACTCATGTATTGTTATAAAAGAATCTTTTAACTTCCGAATGCATGCCAAACACCGCAAAAGATTTGTCAATTCGCCGTTTGGTGAAATAGCTGGGGAATGAAATACCAAAGCAGATAGCCTAGTTTCAAAACCGTGTTAAGGGTTCTCACCAAGAGGTCCACAAGAAAAGGGAGGTTTCCACAAAATTTTTCTATTTTCTTTTCGTCTCTCTATTGCTCGCATATCTTCTTTAAATAAGCATTGCTTGACTTGTAATCATATTTTTAAATGAAAATGGGTAGTTTCCAGTTTATCCTCTTTGTCTTATACTCTTGTGGATGATTATTACTTTTAAGAATTCTTTTCCATTTGGTAAATGACTCGATTTAAAAGATGGGACATCATGGGTAACCTGTTGTGCCCAGATTTTTCGCACTCGAGGAATACTCACACAAGCGGGAAATTTGCTGTACTCTCTCGTTAGAACTCACCATCCTAAAAGAATGAGTGCGACTAGGTTTGAATTGAAAATTGATTTGAAATAAAGGGCTTTTGAAAAAGATTCGGAGTCGCCACCTAACTTGATTAAGGTGAGTTAGGTCACTTAAAAACTAAGAGTAATCCGAAAACTACATTTAGGGTTTTTGAAAAACAATTTTGAAAATATCTCCTCAAGAGAGGGTTTTTAGGAAAACGAGTTGTTTGGCAACCTTTGGAAAACATTTAGCCCTTTTTGAAAAATAACTCCTTTTGGTCTTTGAAATCAGTGATCCTAGGCTCGGAGGTTGGTTACGTGTAGGGAAGACGCACTAAGCTATCACCCTACCCCACCTTTCAGTACCTACATGTCAATCTACCCTAGATTCACCTATGAGAGTCTTTAATTAACTAATGGTTAATCCTATTCACTTTGAAAAACAATGTTTATAAACTAACATGATGCATGATATGCAAATGCAAAATAAGAGAGAATTGAAGAATAGATTTGGAAATAAATTTAAAAAGAATTTGATTTGAAAATAGATTTGAAGAGATGGAATTTGAAATTGGAAAGTTTGAAAATTTGGGAATAGAAATTTAAAATTGGAAGGTTGAAAGTAAATTGGAATTTGAGATTTGAAAAGATTTTGGAAACCGCACCCATGAGGGTGGAATTGAAAGTTTGAAAAGTATTGTGACCGCACCTATGAAGGTTGCCTACGTATCCCTTTGGGGGAATCAGGTCAGTCGTAGTTCGGACCGGAGTCCGATTGAAAGGAGAAGAGTTGATTTGAAGAAGGAGATTGAATTGGAAGATTGAGAGATTGAACTTTGAATAGAGGATTGAAAATTGGAATTTGGAATTTTGGAATTGAAAAAATTAAATTTTGATTGGAAAAGATAGAACCTGGAAGAGAGATTTAGACTAATTTTGGAAAGATGGAGGTTTAAGAAACCTAGACTTGAGATTAAGAAAGATTAGATTGGAATGTTGGATTTGGAAGATTTGGAAACTTGGAATTTAGGAAAGATTTGGATTAGGAAAGTTTCGAATTAGGAAAATGTTATCTTTGGAAAGTTTCATTTTTTAAAAGTTTCGAAATTAAGAAAGTTTCAACTTAGGAAAGTTTTGAATTTGGAAAGTTTTCATTTTAGGAAAGTTTTGAAAATTGGAAAGTTTTGAAATAGGGAAGTTTTAAAAGTTTCGTTTTTGGAAAGGTTTGAAAAAGGGAAGTTTTCAATTTTAGGAAATGTTTGAATTAAGAAAGTTTTGAGTTTAGAAAAGTCTTAGATTTGGAAAGATTTGAAGTTTAAGAAAGATTTAGAATTTAGAAAGCTTGGAAGTTTAGAAAGATTTAACTTAAGAAGGTTTCAAATTTAGAAAGTTTTGAATTTGGAAAGATTTGATATTTAGAAAGTTTAAGATTTTGAAAGTTTTAGAGTTTTAGAAAACCTTGAGATTAGGAAAGGTTTGAGTTTAGGAAAGATTTGTAAGCTTGGATTTGAAAAAGATTTTGGAAAGGGGTAGAATTAGGAAAGGGTTGAATTAGGAAAGATTTGAAAGTTGAGTTTTAAAACTTAGGAAAGATTTTTATGTTCAAGTTTAGGAAACTTAAGATTTAGGAAAACGGAAGTTTAGAAAGGATTTGAATTAAGAAAGAGTTGGATTTTGAAATTTAAGGAAAGATTTAAAATTTAGGTTTAGGAAACTTATGGTTTAGGAAGGAATTGAATTAGGAAAGGTTTGGATTAAGAAGACATTGGATTTGGTTTCTTAAAGAGAAAGGTTGGATTTTGTTTCCAAAAACGGAGGACGGGATCTAGTTTCCTAAATGGGGAGATTGGATTTAGGAAGGACTTGGAAAAGGAGATTCTAGAAACCCTAGATTTGGAAAATTATAGTTTTGACATAGAAAATAGGTTTTGGAAACATGTATAGTTTGGATGTGAAAACAAGAGATTTTGGAAACCTAGGTTTGGGGCAAAGTTTGAAAACCATGTTTTTGGAAAGAAAATTAGGGTTTCCTAATTGTGAGTTCTACGGCTTGACTTGGGCTTCTAAGGAAAGAGTTTTTGGAAAGTACATTTTTGGAAACGAAGGTTTTCTAGAAGGGAATCCTAGGGAGGAGTTTTTGGAAAGTGAATTTGGAGTGGGAGTTTTTGGAAAAAGATTTTAAGAAAGAGGGAGTTTTGGAAAGTGTGTTTTTAGAAACGTATTTTTTGGAAAGAAGATCCTAGAGGAGAGTTTCTAGAAGAAAAAATTTTTGGGAAGAGAGTTTTTAGAAAGATTTTTGGAGAGAGTTTTTAGGAAGGTGAATCTAGGGAGTGTTTTTAGAGGGTAAATTTTGAGGAAAAGATTTTGGAGAGAGAATTTTGAAAAATAGATTTTGGAAGGTAGTTTTTTAAAATAATTTTGGAGAGGAGAGTTTTAGATAAGTATGTTGAAAAAGAGATTTTTAGGAAGAGATTTTTGAAAAGAGAGTTTTTCGAAGGATTAAAAACATCTCACTTTCCTAAAGCAATTCTAGCCATAAGAAGACTAGAACCACTTTAAGAAAGTGGTTTTGAAAACAAGGTTTGAAAATACAGACCAAAAGGCCACTTTTAATATAACACTTTCCTAAAGCAACCCTAGCCATGGAAAAGCTAGAATCACCCTAGAATTGTGGTTTTGAAAACAAGTTTTTGAAAAAGAGATTTTGATGCAATTTTGAAAACAAGTTTAAAAACGTTTTGAAAAACAACTTTGAAAATGGTTTTTCAAAACAAGATTATAGGGGTAAAGAGCCTTAGCGTGATCTATATGGTTACTATGGAGCCTAGCTCATATGCCGAGTTGTAGCACACTTATGTTTTGAACCAAAAACCATGATATGTTCACATGCTTTACGACAAGTTATGAAATGTTATATAAAAAATAATGTTATTTTGCATCTCTTCTTATGATACTATGTTTTGAAATGTTAAAACGTTTCAAACGATGTTTACTTTAGCTATGAGTTTCAAGCATACACTTTATATGTTCAAAAGCTTATTCCTTATGCATAAATGAGTATCTATCCTTGTAAGTTGGATATAATTGCTAGTCCATGATATTTTCTCGCTCATGCATCATTGTTATTCACTAAGCATTAGCTTACGTTCTTCTGAAATGATTTTCAGGTAGCCAATCCGGAGGGCCCTAAAGCAAGGCCATATGTGGATTTTGAGCTACGGCCCACAGGCCTATGTGTTGTATAGTGTTTGAGGACTTGGCCCAATATTTTGTAATGATATAATGCTATAACTTTGGTGGACCTTGATTTGGTCCTTATGTATGTTATGTTTTGGATTAGGCACAGCTCTACGATGTATGACACAGATTATATTTTCAAGTTATCAAAAGTTCTATTTTCTGCAATTATGCATCATTCTAAATGATTATGCACAGGTATTCAACCAGTTTATGTAATACGGCCTTGGGTAGTCTTGTTACTGGCAACTCATGTACCCCTAATCCGTATAGGTCAGGTTTTGGGGCGTGACAGCGTGGTATCAGAGCTATAGGTTGGTACCATAAGACTGAGTCATGTCTAGATAGGATTCTAGATTTGACTTGAGCATGTGTTATGTGTATATGTTTGTGTATGCTACATGTATAATGACGTGCCAAGGTGTATTACGTATTGTACTATGTTATGTACTTGATTGTTTATTTGATTTCTGGGGTGGCCAAGTTGGGTCACCAAGTGAAGAACTGTTTGAAGAAGAATAGGGCATAGGGATCTGGGGCATCAGTATCAGCCTCAGTTCAACAATCTACAGCAAACAAGAGAGAGAATCAACCACGGTAGGGCCAAGCTTTCACACTTACACCAGGAAGCACCCCAGCTACTGACTCTGTAGTGTCAGGTTTACTCCCTATTTGTGGTCGACCCACACACATCCTTATCGATTCCAGTTCCACACACTCATTTGTTTCATATCTCTTTGCTCAATATTTATATACATCTCCAGTACCTCTTGATTATACTTTAGTAGTATCATTGCCATCCGGAGATTCCATGTTATGTGATAGGATTTATAATTCTTGTGAAATTCTTGTTAACGACGTGCCTATGTTTGTAAACCTCATTCCCCTAGAAATTCACAGCTTTGATGTTATCTTAGGAATGGATTGGTTGTCCTCCCACCGTACTATCATTGATTATGAGCTTAAACGAGTCGTGTTTCATTCTTCTAACCATTCGGGACTTGTATTTGAGGGAGTTGATATTTGAGGCCGTTATAGTCACAAATGCACATGCCGCTTTCATGGATTTGATGAATTGAGTTTTTAAACCCTTTCTTGATGATTTTGTAATCATGTTTATTGATGATATCTTGGTGTATTCTAAGAGTCTTGCAGATAATGAGCACCACTTGAGGATGGTTCTTCAAACTCTGCGAGACAGGAGATTGTATGCCAAGCTGAAAAAATGTGAGTTTTGGCTGCCGAATGTAGCATTTCTGGGACACATCATCAGTGTGGATGGAGTGTCCGTTGATCCTTTGAAGGTTGAAGCCATTGTGAATTGGCTGAGACCGATGAATGTAACCAAAGTTAGAAGTTTTATAGGCTTAGTTGGGTATTATCGAAGATTTGTGAAAGACTTCTCCAAGATTGCAACTCCTTTGACACAGCTTACCTAAAAGAACACACCATTTGAATGGAACGAGAAGAGGGAACGGAGTTTCCAAGAATTGAAGGACCGATTGGTGTCCGCACCAATTCTAGCCTTGCCTACCGGAATTGACGGGTTTTCCATCTATAGTGACGCTTCGCATAGAGGACTGGGATGCGTATTGATGCTACATGGTAAGGTGATTGCATATGCCACGAGACAGTAGAGACCACATAAGAAGAACTACCCGACCCATGATTTTGAAGTAACAGTGGTGGTCTTTGCTTTGAAGATTTAGCACCACTACTTGTATGGAGTCACATGTGAGATCTTCACCGACCACAAGAGTTTGAAATATCTTTTCACACAGAAAGAGTTGAACATGAGACAGAGAAGATGGCTTAAATTGATCAAAGACTACGATGTTCTTATTCAGTACCATCTGGGCAAGGCCAGTGTGGTGGCCAATGCCTTGAGCCGAAAATCCACTACCAACCTAGCATGTCTTGTCACTTTTCAGCAACCCTTACTCCTTGACTTAGATAGATCCGAGATTGAAATTGTTGCACCGGGGACTAATATAATGCTTACCACCATGATTGCCCAACCGGCGTTGATAGATGTTATGAAACAATGGCAACCTAAAGACCCTTACTTGTGGAAGATCTATGAGGAGATGGGGACGAATCCGAAGCCTGACTTCACCTTGCATGATAGAGCTTTAAAGTTTAGAAGCCAATTGTGTGTTCCAAATATACTCGAAATCAGGAGGCAAGTTTTGGAAGAAGCCCACAACACGAAGTTCACTATGCATCCAGGAGGCACAAAGGATTTGAAAGAGACATTTTGGTGGCTGGGAATGAAGAAGGAAATAGCCAAGTTCGTATCACGATGCCTACAATGCCAACAAATCAAAACAGAACATCAAAGGCTGGCGGGACTACTTCAACCTTTACCAATACCGGAATGGAAGTGGGAGCATATCACCATGGATTTCGTTGTAGGATTATCGAGATCACCACGGGGTTGCGATGCCATATGGGTTATTATTGATCGCCTCACCAAGTCCGCACATTTCTTACCAGTAAAGACTACGTACTCTTTATCAAAGCATGCGACCCTCTATATTGCGGAGATTGTTCGATTACACGGCACGCCAGTTTCGATAGTGTCCGACCGAGACCCGAGATTTGTGTCAAAATTTTGGAAGAGTTTGCAAAGGCCTTTAGGCATCGAGTTGAAGTTCAGCACAAATTTTCATCCACAAACTGATGGGTAATCAGAAAGGATCATTCAAACCCTAGAAGACATGTTGCAGTTATGTGTTCTAGACTTTCAGGGGAGTTGGGAGGACCACCTACCACTAGTAGAATTCGCCTATAACAACAGTTTTCATGCAAGCATCGAGATGGCACCTTATGAAGCACTTTACGAGAGGAAGTGTAGATCTCTAATTTGTTGGGTCGAGGTCGGAGAGAGGAAGATTCTTGGGCTAGAGATTGTGCAACTGACCACCGACAAGATGAAGATCATTCAACAATGACTAAAATTTCTCAAAGTCGCCAAAGGAGTTATGCAGATATGCGAAGGCGGGACTTAGAGTTTGATGAAGGGATCCACGTGTTCTTGAAGGTATCTCCTTCTAAGGGAGCTCTGTATATCGAAGAATATGGTTTTTAATCTGAGTTTGCGAACCTCTTTCACACTAGAGGAGGCTATGTATTTATAGAGAGAGGATAGACCTGGCGCCTGTTGTAGTGGCGCAGGCCAAATATTGGCTTGGTGCCACTACTAGTGGCGCTAGCTACTTAGGAATATTTGAAGGTTGGCAAACAACGTATCTTGAGAAGATTTGGGCGCTTGTACTACTGACTACCATGCAATTTTTAGCCTAGCTTCACTAGGAGTGGCTCTGGAAGGTTCGGAAAAGATTTAAGGGACCGAGAATGGCCTGGAAGGCCGGAAAGGGATAGGAACACTTAGAACAGTGTCCTGGAGGTAGTAGACTTGAAAAAGGATGACAAGATTTGTTGAAAGGGTTGACCAGGCCATTAGGGGAAAAACGGTTAATCGGGCCAGAAAGTTGCCGGGATGGACTTAGAATATCTTGGAAGAAGACTCGAGATTTGGAAACATTATTTAGAATGTTCTCGAAGGTTACCGATTTGATACCAAGAGCCAGTATGGTCGGAAAAGACGACTGAACCACCAGGGGCAAAACGATCATTTTGCACCGGGTTTGTCGAAATCGACTCGGAATGATCCGGAAAGATAATGTAAGGTCGAGACTACTTTAAAAAGCATTCTCGGGAGTTTATCGATTTGATACCCAGAGCCGGTGTTGTGATATCCCAAACCTTAAAGATTGAAGACAAACTCGCGAAGACTGAAGTGAAGACCGAAGCAAGACAAGCAAAGCAAAGCGCGTAAAGCAAAGCAAAATAAACAAGACAAATGGTAGGCTTTCTCTTTAAGTTTACGCATCTTCCCCTCTCTTCTCTCTCCTAACCCACTTGGGTTTTCTTCTATTTTAATCCCCCATCTTGTATGCTTGAAATAAGGGAATTCCCGGTCCATGTGTAAGATTAGGCTATTGGAGAGTCACCGTGTGGGGGTATTTCTTTTAATCTAACCGGAGACCACGTGAGGTCAGCCCCCTTGTTTATGTGGTGAAGCATTTAACCTTGTATGTTCACGACCCCAACTTGCATTGTGTATGTCATGATCTTGCATTCTTCTAAAATTCGTTTTCAAACTCATTTTCAAAAGCTTGCATCAAAATTGTTTTCAAACTTGCATCAAAGCTTTCTTTTCCAAAACTTGTTTTCAAAATCACAATCCTAGGGTGATTCTAGCCTTTTCATGGTTAGGGTTGATTTAGGAAAATGTTACATTTAAAGTGACCAATATAGTCCATATTTTCAAATTATTGTTGTTTTCAAAACCACTATCCTAAAGTGGTTCTAGCCTTCTCATGGTTAGAATCGTTTTAGAAAAGTGAGATATTTTTATGAACTTTCTAAACTCTCTCTTTTCAAATCCTTCTTTTTAAAAACCTCTTTTCCAACACAGTTTCTAAAAAATTCTCTTCCATCTCCTCTTCAAATTTCCTTTCCAAGATTGTTTACAAATACTCCCTGCAAAAATCTATTTTTCAAAACTTCTTTTTAAACTCCTTTCCAAAAAAGCTCTCTTCAAAATTCCTTTCCTAAAAACACTCCCTAGGTTTCCTTCTTAAAAAACTCTCTCCCTAAATCTCTTTCCTAAAAACTCTTTCCAATAATTTCCTTCCAAAAACTCTTTCTTTTCAAATTCACTTTCTAAAAACTCTATCTTCAAAATCTCCCTTTCTAAAAGCTCGCTTTCCAAAAATCTCTTTTCTTGAAGTCCAAGTTATGCCCTAAAGCCAACGATTAGGAAACCCTAGTTTTCTTACCAAAAACATGATTTTCAATCTTACCTTAAAACCTAGATTTCCAAAACCTATTTTCTATGTCAAAACTATAGACTTCCAAATCTAGGGTTTCTAAAACTTCATCTTTCAAATCCATGTCAAATCCAATCTTCCCTTTAGGCAACCAAATCCAATCTCCCATTTAGAAAACTAGATCCTATCCTCCGTTTTTTGAAACAAAATCAAAACACATCTTTTAGAAACAAAATCCAATCCCTTGTTTTAGGAAATGGGAATCTCAATCCCTCTTAATTCAACCCTTTCCTAATTCAAATCCTTCCTAATCTCGTACTTTCCTAAACCTTAAGTTTCCTAAACTTAAACTTTTAAATCTTTCCTTAAACTTTAAGCTTTCAAACCTTTCTTAATTCCATTCCTTTCCAAATCTAAGTTTTCAAACCCTTCTTAAATTCAAAACATGTCCTAACTTCAAGTGTTCTCTAAAACTCAAACTTTGAATCCTTCTAAAATTCTAAACTTTCCTAAATTTCAAATCTTTCCAAATCAAACACTTTCTAAATTCTAAACTTTCCAATTTCAATACTTTCTTAAAATGAAACTTTCCTATTTCAAAACTTTCCTAATTCAAAACTTTCTTAAAATGAAACCTTTCCTAAATCCAATCTTTCCTAATCTTCCAAGTCCAACATTCGAGTCAAATCTTTCCTAAACCTTGAGTCCTTCTAAATCCTATCTTCTTAAGTCTAGGTTTCCTAAATCTCAATCTTTCCAAAACAACTCCAAATCTCTCTTCCAATTTCTATCTTTCCAAATCAATTTCCTAATCCTTTAATTCTAATTTCCAATCCTCTATTCTAAATTCAAATCAAATCCAAATTCCAATTCAGCTTCTTTTTTTATATCAAACCTTCTATTCTCTGTCAGACTCTTGTCCAAACTACGACTAACTTGATTCCTCAAAAAGGATATGTAGGCAACCCTTATGGGTGCGGTCACAACGTCTTTCAAATCTCCAATTCTACAATCTTCTTCAAGTTTCAAATTCCATAATCTATTTCAAGTTTCCAATTCCAAAAATATATTTTTAAATCTCTATTTCCAATTTCTAAAACTTTCCAATTTCAAATCTATCTTTTCAAAGTTTTTTTTTTAAATCAAATCAATTTCTTTTCAAATCTATTTCCAAATCTAATTTCCAACTCTCTTTTCTTGCACTTACATATCATGCATCATGTCTTCTAAAACATTCTTTTCTAAAGTAAATAGGATTGGACATATGTTAGTTGAAGACTCTCATAGGTGACTTTAGGGTAAATAGACATGTAGGTACCGCAAGGGCGGGGTAAGGTGATGGCTTAGTGCGTCTTCCCTACACGTAACCAACCTTCGAACCTAGGATCACTGTTTTCGAAAGACCAAAATAGAGTTTATTTTCAAAAAGGGCTTAAATGTTTTCTAAAGGTTTTCAAACAACCTGTTTTCTTAAAAACCCTCTCTTGAGGATGTTTTCCAAAATTGTTTTTCAAAAACCCTAAGTGTAGTCTCCGGATTATGCTTAGTTTTTAGGTGACCTAACTCACCTTAATCGAGTTAGGTGGCGACTCCAAACTTTTTCAAAAGCCCTTTATTCAAATCAACTTTCAATTCAAACCTAATCGCACTCATTCTTCTAGGAGGATGAGTTCTAACGAGAGAGCACAGTATTTTTTCCGCTTGTGTGTGTATTCCTCAAGTGCGAAAAATCTGGGAGCAACATTATGGACTAAGCAATTCAATTTGAAATGATTAGAGGCCCTTAATTTTACTACTATACACAAAAATATCCCCTTTGCTTAACCCACTAGTGCCTCGCAGAAAGCGAAAGATTTTTTTGTCAACCCCGATCCGAAACCATCCCCCCACACTAGGGCAAACAGGTAATAGAATATCTAGCAGAGAATGTCATCGACCATCAATCTGAAGTAACGTGAAGGCTCTATGGATCAAGCAATCTTGTTCAAAATGAAGAGAGGTCCTCATTTCATTTCCCATACAGTTAAAAGCAACCCTTGTCAAACTTATTAAGCCAGCTACCTTTTTCTCTAGAAAGAAACCCCAACCTAGAGATCACTGCCCATAATGGATTAAATTGAAATGCTAAGAAAAGGATCTGAGAGAAAAGAGTTGTGAAAATATTCGTTTCACAGAAAGCAAAAAGAAAGGGAAGAAACAAAAAAGTAAAGAGGAAAAGCCACCACTGGGCAAGTGAAAAGAACAAAAAAAAAAAAAAGAGGAAAATAAAGGGGCAACTATGTTAGAATGTCAACGATCAAACTACAAGAAGGGTGAACTCCTTGAAGAAAATATAGTTATTCAAAGGTGATCCTAGGTAACAAAGAAGCCCAGTAGAAGCAATAGGTTCGAGCCTTTACCCTTTCTTGTAAAGACCCGAAACCGTGGCCTACATTACGACCTTATTAAAGTCCTCTCCGATTGAAAAAAAAAAGATTATTTGATCTAAATGAGCCAGACGTGTTGCTGAATCTAGAGAAGGATATCAGGGGACGAAACCACGCTGGAAGACCAACTAGGGATGGTGTGGATCTAAACCCTACTAGAAACGACATCAAATTTGAGCCTACGAATTCTTTTCATTCATAAACCCCTTAACCTAGCCTACGTTACAATCCAAATTAAAGTCCTCTCTGATCAAAGAAAATTTCTTAGTCCAAATAAGCCTGAATAATACCAAGAAAAGTAGGATAAGAAATGAGAACTAAAAGGGAACGCAAGCGTAGTCTCATGCTCCAAGGTGTACTCAGATGGTTTTGGTTTAAACAACCTACTAAAAGAAGATCTTTGAGCCTAAAATATCCTTTCGCTTCTCATAATAGCTAAACCCAGCCTATATTACAGTCCTAAAATAAGTCTTCTCGGATTGAGGGCTTAGCTGTTTATCACTCTGCAAAGAGCATATGAGTTGTCCCTCTAGCCACGATGGCATTTTGGAACTCTGAGAGGGAAAACCAAGTGAGGTCAGAAAAACCCCAAACAACAACCCTGTAGAAAGTAGGGATATGATAGCAAACCAAAAGGTCAAAATCTTTAGAGAATGGTGCAAATGCTATCATAGCCCGATAAGAATAGGACAAAACTGAATGGGGCAGAATCTTGGAAGGGAAACAGAATCTTGAGAGTATGGGCCTTGGGGCAATCCTGGGTCACTCTTTGTAAATAGTTTACATACGTGTAGTATAATGCATCCATGACATGTATAACCTATACATCTATTAAATTCCTGTGTAGTTTGTATCTATTCATATATTCATCAAAGGCATAACATGCATTAAATTCCATTCATGTATGAACCTGTGCATTCATGAAAAAATATATGTATAAAAAAAGTAGAACATGCAAAATAAGTCATACATCTAATTCCATATGCATCATAAATAATAATAATAATATAATAATAATAATAAATAAACAAATAAAAAGAGTATAACATGCATTTACCCCTTTACTTGTGCATTTTTATAATCCGCATAAGTAAACTGTTTCGGTACAAAAAGTAACTCTATGTCTTTCTCTCTCTCTCTCTCAAATAGGAAATAGGGAACGAGTTAAAACGCAAAAAGGAGCTAAAGCCACCCCTCAAACATCTCTAGCACTGGGACCCACCTCAGAAAGCTTAGATTTTCACGGTCAACAAGAAGTAGAGAATAGGGCAATGGCCCACCCTCGACCTCCCCAATCAAATGACTTCTGGCTCGAGAAACCATGTATGCTGAAAAAGTGGAGTAACGAATATGTGTCCAATTGCCTAAAGCTAGAATAATGAAGCATATCCCCGAAAATGAGCATTGACCCCCTGCTAAAGTCTGGTAAGACTCACGAAGGTCTCTCCCACAACCATAGGAGCATGGGATTGCCCCTCACGAATCTTGACAAGTAGTGCACATAACCAACATTCGACCAAGTCATCCTTCCCAGTGCAAACACCAATAAGTTCAGGAGAAGCAGAGCTAGGGTTACGATGGAGAAATGGACCAATCTTGAGAAGTGTGCCAATCCCCTATCCGTCGCAAACTTAAAATGAGAGAAACAAGAACTTCATTGGGACATAAGAAAATTGGAGCAACAGATCAGAAGAAAAGGCCGCACAACGGAGCCCAAGTTGAGAAGAGACAATCGTGACACAGCCACTAGGAAAAGTAGGTCCCATAATGTCAGCTGAACCATCCCGAAGAACTAGGAGGAAGCCATACTAATGGGGAGTAGGGGGAAGCTCACATTCCCCAAAACGGAAGAGAGACAAGGAACCACTGCCAAAAAACAAGTTGCACTAATAGGAGAGAAGCCATGCAACCAAAGGACCAGCGAAAAATTTCTTGCTCATCTGGATGATACCCCTCATGCCAAACCCATAGTCAACTCAAAATAGTGTCGACCATCCTAAAAGTCAAAAGTGGGAAACCTCGGCGTCCATCTCCTCCTCAAAAGCTACCTCAACCAGAGGGAAGGGGTATACTGGTGGTCTACTCCCCCGATCGCTCTGGCTAGAAGATGCCTATTCTATAGATTGTCAGCTACCCCTGGATCGACTGGAACTACTGACAGAATTCATTCAAGCCGCCTTCCCGGAGCAGCGTCTCCTCTCAGAACCGTCATCGCCCGCATCCACCATCCTGAAAAGGTAAGCCAAGGTAAGAGGTGTTAATATGCGGCACATGCATATAAGAAAATAAAAGTAGAAAAAAATAATAATAAAACAAATAAACAAGTAATAAAAACAAACAAAAAAATAAGCAAAGAATAAAAAGATTTCAAGTGATAAGTCAAAATAAATTTCCTATACATTTTGATTTTCCAACTTCAAGTCAAATCTCAAGGGTTTTCTGTCTTTTCCTTCAAAAAGATTTTATTTCAAAACCTTTTCCAATTCTTTCCCTGATTTCTAAAAATTTTGACAGCATTTTCTTTAAAAATGGTCCCTACAACACCCAGGACATCAACACAAAATACAAACCATGCACTCTACAACATCACAATCACACAGCACCAACACCCGCACACACTTTTCAAATTTCTAACCTTTTTAAAAGACTTTTTTTATTTTCCAACAAAACAATGGTTTTCAAAGTTATCTTAAAATTTCTCAAAATCATTTCAAATATTTTCTAAAAAATTTCTACGTTTTTTTGAATTTTAAACTCCATTAATTTCATCTCTTTCACAATTTTCTCCCATTTTCCTATTTTTCTAAGTATTTTTCTATTTTTCAAAAGATCAAAAATTCAAAAAGTTTTCAAAAAATCACGAAACTTCACACGGTTGTTAAACACATTTTTCTAAGGCACACGGTATAAAAAGCTAGCCTAAAAACTCAATGCCCAAAGCTGTAGGGATAAACTCCCAATTCATGCAGAAACCCCCTTTACATAAACACGTAAAATCACTCACATTTAACCCAACAAGTACTAAAATGTAAAAATAACTTCACCATAGTGTTCAAAACATATCGAAACATCAATTTTCACTATTCACATGGTTCAAACGGAATTCTACACATCAAAATCAACATAAAATAAAAAACTCACCTCTTAAAGTTGTCCGACGAAATCTTCTCTTCTGGTGACTTTTTTGGCTATGGTGTCTGCTTCCAGCAATTTGCTGTGGTCCCTAAGAAGTGTTCCTTCAATGTCTAAGTCGGTTTCCTCGTAATGCCTCTCAGTTTTTCGAAAATCCTTCAACTCCCGCAAGTGTTCGAACCAGAAATGTTTCTGGTTTTGATCCCAGGCCTGGCACCACTAGTAGTGGCGCCAAGCCAATTCTACCAAAGGCGCCACTGCTAGTGGCGCCAGTTCCAAATTTCGGGCAGTTTTGCCCTTTTTCCCGCTAAAACTCGATTTCAAAGGCCTTTTGGGCCCAATGTCCATTTCTAAGCTCCCGTTTTCAAAACACTTCCAAAGTTCGTCCCTCCGACCGCCTCACGGTCAATATAGAACTCTTACTCTATCGTTTTCTATTTTCGACAAGCAAAGACAGAAAAAGAGGGGCAGCTGTAAGCACCTCATTTTTGCCCGCTCGACAGCCTCTAGTCCATCCAGACTTGTATTCAAGTCAATATGGATATCTTCTAATCTAAATCAACTTTCCAAGTTTAATCTCGTCAATAGATCGATTCGCAGGTCCTTTGGGCCTAAATAGAGACAAAATGACCAAAATGCCCTTGGGGGCATTGTTCGGTCCAATTCTAATGGGCACGTCTTTTCGAAGACGGTAAGTCCCCTTTCCAATTCCAATTTCAATTTCAATACCAATTCCAATTCCAATTCCAATTAAATCTGGCATGTCCCTCGAGAAAGTTGATTCTTCGAGGCGGTAAGTCCATCCTATCCGGTACGTTTCTGAGTGAACTCTTCGGAACGGTAAGTCTTTTCAAACCCGTCGACCGGGATGAGACCTTAAGTCCTTGAGATGATAGAATGATCCATCTTTAGCGCCTACTAGCCCACCAATACAGAAATTTCCATTTCGGCACGCCTTCCGAGAAAGTTGATTCCTCAGGCGCTAAGTTTACCTAGCAACTTCTAAAGATTAGGCAGTCTTTGGAATGATCACGACCCATTAGAGTAATGGAAATACTGGTAAAAATCGCAACCGTCAGAGTGATGGAAACACTTGTAAACAGGTCGATATAGGGAATTTTCAACAAACCCCTATGTCACGAGACCGCTGTCAGAGTGACGAAAACACTCAAAACCCAAGTCAACACCCGTGCCTGCTAGCTCACTCCGGTGAAAAATGGCCAAATTGCCCCTAGAGCCACTTTTGGCACGTTTCTCGGGAAAGTACCTAAGTCCTCAGAACTGTAAGTCCACCTTTCTGAGATTGTCTTAAAGACAATCCAACATGATTAGGTGCCTTCTAGTTAATTTCGGACCAATTCCGAGACATTTCGGTCAAGATGACAATTTTGCCCCTAGGCATTTGAGCACCCCGGGAATCAAAACGGCTGTGGGTATCAAATCAGTAACCTCCCGAGAATGATTTTTATAGCATTCCTGACCTTTTGTTATCCTTTCGAATCATTCTGAGTCAATTTCGGCAACCAGGTGTGAAATGACCGTTTTGCCCCTGGTGGGCTGGTTTTTCGTTTCTAACCACACCGGCTCTGGGTATCAAACCGGTAACCTCTTGGGACATTCTAAGTAATGTTTTCGAACCCTGTGTCTTCTTCCAGGATATTTCAAGTCCATTTCGGTAGCTTTTCGGCCCGATTGACCGTTTTGCCCCTAATGGCCCGGTTAACTCTTCCAACACATTCTGTCATTATTTTCAAAGTTTGCTACCCCCGAGAAACTGTTTTAAGAGTTCATGTCCCTTTCTGGCCTTCCGGGCTATTCCCGGCCCTTTCAAATCATTACCGGACCTTCTAGAGTCACTCCTAGTGAAGCCAGGCTAAAAATTGCATGGTAGTCACTAGTACAGGTGCCCAAATTTTCTGAAAATACGTTACTTGCCGACCTTAAACATTTCCTAATTGGATGGTGCCACTAGTAGTGGCGCTAAACTAAAAAATGGCTTGGCGCCACTCCTAATGGTGCCAGTGTAAAGTTTTGCCTAGCTCCACTGCAACAGGTGCTAGGTCATTCTTCTGTCTATAAATACAGAGCCTTTTTCAGCATGAAAAAGGTCTACAAACTCAATCTAAAAACCTTCCTCTTCAATATATAGAGCTCATAGCCTCCCTAGCCTCCACACACAAACCCTAACTCTCATATACTCCTATACACTCATATACACTCATACACAACCTCCAACGCCTCCATTGAAGAATTGAAATGCTACAACCTGAAGCTCTCAAAGATCAAGATGAGCCCTTGAAGATTGACGCAAAGTGAAGCGAAGACCAAAACAAAGCAAGAAGAACAAAGCGTATAAAACAAAGTAAATAAAGAAGATATAATGTAGGCTCTCTATTCACGTTTACGCAATTCCCTCCTCTCTCTTCTCTCTCTAAACCCACTTGGGTTTTTCTTCTATTTTAATCCCCCCTTTCTTGCATGCTTGAAACAAGGGACTTCCCGGTCCATGTGTAGGATTAGGCTATTGAAGGTCACCGTGTCAGGGGCTTTCTCTTAGTCTAAACGGAGACCACGTGGGTTCGGTCCCCTTGATTATGTGGTGAAGCCTTTAACCTTGTATGTTCACGACCCCAACTTGCATTGTGCATCATGATCTTGCATTTCTCTAAAATTCGTGTAAGCACCCCATTTTTGACCGCTCGGCAGTCTACACTCCGTCCAGACTTGTTTTCAAGTCATTTTGGGCATATTCCTATCGAATCCAATTCTCTAGTTTCAAATTCCATCTTTCCATCGCTTCGTGGGCCTGTCAGGCCCAAATAGAGGCAAAATGACCAAAATGCCCTTAGGGGCATTGTCCTTTCTTATTCCAATTCCGATCCCTCTCTCAAGACAGTTTATTCCTCAAGACAGTCCGAGTAGTAAAACACTCACAAAACCATTAGAGTGGCGGAAACACTCACCAAACCGTCAGAGTGGCGGAAACACTCACAAAACCGTCAGAGTGGCGGAAACACTCACCAAACCGTCAGAGTGGCAGAAACACTCACAAAACCGTCAGAGTGGCGGAAACACTCACAACACCGTTAGAGTGGCGGAAACACTCAAAACCCAGACACATCTCTTCGGAGTCGGCAAGACCCCTTTCCAATCCCTCTCTCGAGACAGTTTATTCCTCGAGACGGTTCCAATCCAGGCACGTCTCTTCGGAGACGATAAGACCCCTTTCCAATCCCTCTCTCGAGACAGTTTATTCCTCGAGACGGTCCGAGTAGCAAAACTACTCACACAACCGTTAGAGTAGCGGAAATACTCAACCGTTAGAGTAGCGGAAATACTCACAGAGCCGTTAGAGTAGCGGAAATACTCAACCGTTAGAGTAGCGAAAATACTCCCAAATCATCAATCCCGTCTGAGTAACGGAAATACTCAATCCCGTTTGAGCAGCAAAAATACTCAATCCCGTCCGAGTAGCGGAAATACTCACAAATCATCAACCCCGTCCGAGTAGCAGAAATACTCAACCCCGTCCGAGTAGCGAAAATACTCACACCATTTGAGTGGCGGAAACACTCAAAACCTAGGTCAACACCAGTGGCTGTTAGCCCACTTCGGTGAAAAATGACCAGACTACCCTTAGGACCTTTTCCGAGACTTTTCGGTCAAGATGACCATTTTGCCCCTAGGCATCCGAACGCCCCGGGAAGCACACCGGCTCTGGGTATCAAACCGGTAACCTTCTGAGAATACTTCTTATAGTATTCTCAACCTTCCCTTCTCTTTCCGGATCATTCCGAGTCAGTTCCGGCCAACTCGGTACAAAATGACCGTTTTGCCCCTGGAGGGCCGGTCTCCTTCTTCAACCACACCGGCTCTAGGTATCAAACCGGTAATGTCCCGAGAATACTTTTTATAGTGTTCTCGACATTCCTTTACCTTTCCGGACCATTCCGAGTTAGTTCCGGCAAACCTGGTACAAAATGACCGTTTTGCCCCTGGTGGGCCGGTCTCCATTTCCGACCACGCTGGCCCTGGGAATCAAACCGGCAACCTCTGAGAATATTCTAAATAATGTTTCCAGATCCCAAGTCTTCTTCCGGGACAGTTTGAGTCTGTCCCGGCAGTTTTTCGGTCCGATTGACTGTTTTGCCCCCTAAAGGCTCGGTCAACCTTTCCGACACATCCAATCCTCACTTTTCAAGTCAAATACCTCCAGGACGCTATTTTAAGTGTTCCTGCTCCTTTCCGGCCTTCCGGGTCACTCCCGGCTCCTTCAAATCATTCCCGGACTTTCCGGAGTCACTCCTAGTGAAGCCAGGCTAAAGTTTACATGGTAGTCACTAGTACAGGCGCCCAAATCTAGTCAAAGATACGTTGCTTGCCGACCTTAATTGTTTCCTAAATGGCTAGCGCCACTAGCAGTGGCGCCAAGCCAAAAAATGGCCTGGCGCCACTCCTAGTGGCGCCAGTATAAATTTTGCCCTGGCGCCACTGTAACAGGCGCCAGGCTTGTCCAACTTCAATAAATACAGAGCCTCGATCAACGTGAAAGGGGTCTGCAAACTTAACCTAGAAACCACACAATTCGATACACAAAGCTCGAGCACCTCCAAAACCCTAGCCTCCCTAGGTTTTCCAAACCCTAGCCACCCTATACACAAACCCTAGCCTCCTATACACTCATACACACCCCTATACACTCATACACCAGCCTTCAACCACTCTCTCAAGACTTGAAGAGCAGCCATTCAAAGCTTGAAGACAATCCTTGAAGACTGAGGGTGAAGATCAAGACCAAAGACCGAAGACCGAAGACTGCACGGCGTGCAAAATAAACAAGAAACAAGGTAGGCTTTCTATTTAAATTTCCACACTTCCCCCCTCTCTCTTCTCTCTCCAACCCACTTGGGTTTTCTCTATTTTAATCCCCCATCTCTTTCCCGCCCTTTCTTTGCATGCTTGAAACAAGGGGATTCCCGGTCCATGTGTAGAATTGGGTTATGGGAGAGTCACCGTGTCGGGGGCTTTCTTTTAGTCTAACCAAAGACCACGTGGGTCCGGCCCCCTTGATTATGTGGTGAAGCCTTAACCTTGTATGTTCACGACCCCAAATTGCATTGTGCATATCATAGTCTTGCATCTTCCAAAATTCATTTTCAAACTCGTTTCCAAAACCGTTTTCAAACTTGTTTTCAAAATTGCATCAAAAGCTCTTTTTCAAAAACATGTTTTCAAAATCACAATTCTAGGGTGATTCTAGCCTTTCTATGGCTAGGGTTGCTTTAGAAAAGTGTTATATTAAAAGTGGCCTTTTGGTCTATATTTTCAAACCTTGTTTTCAAAACCACTTTCTTAAAGTGGTTCTGGCCTTCTTATGGTTAGAATTGCTTTAGGAAAGTGAGATGTTTTTACACCTTCTAAAAACTCTTTCTTCAAAAATCTCTTCCTAAAAATCTCTTTTCAACATACTTTCATAAAACTCTCTTCTCCAAAAATTGTTTTCAAAAACTCCCTTCCAAAATCTATTTTTCAAAACTCCCTTTTTCAACTCCTTTCCAAAATCTTTTCCCTAGATTCACCTTCCTAAAAACGCTCCCTAAAATTTTTTCCAAAAACTCTCTTTTCCAAAATCTCCCTTCTAGAAATTTCTCCCTAGGATCTTCCTTCCAAAATCTATGTTTCCAAAGACATGCTTTCCAAAAACTCCTTCTCTCTAAAATCTTTTTTCAAAAGCTCCCTCTCCAAATTCACTTTCCCAAAAACTCCTCCCTAGGATTCCCTTCTAGAAAACCTTCTTTTCCAAAAACGCGTTTTTCCAAAGAAAACTCTTTTCTTAGAGCCTAAACCAAACCCTAGAACCCACAATTAGGAAACCTTAGTTTTCTTTCCAAAAACATGATTTTCAAACTTTTCCCCAAACCTAGGTTTCCAAAATCTTTTGTTTTCACATCCAAACTATACACGTTTCCAAAACCTATTTTCTACGTCAAAACTATAATTTTTCAAATCTAGGGGTTTCTAGAATCTCCCTTTCCAAATCCTTGCCAAATCCTATCTTCCCTTTAGGAAACCGAATCAAATCTCCCCGTTTAGGAAACTAGATCCCGTCCTCCGTTTTTGGAAACAAAATCAAATCTTTTCTTTTAGAAACCAAATCCAATCCCTTCCAAATCCAAATCTTTCCTAATTCAAATCCTTCCTAATCCTCCACTTTCCTAAATCTTAAGTTTCCAAAACTTGAACATAAAAATCTTTCCTAAATTTTAAAACTCAACTTTGAAATCTTTCCTCATTCAACTCTCTCCTAATTCTATCTTCTTTTCAAATCTTAACTTTTTCAAACCTTTCCTAAACTCAAACCTTTCCTAATTTCAAGACTTTCTAAAATTCAAACTCTAAGACTTTCTAAATCTTAAACTTTCTAAATTTCAAATCTTTCCAAATTCAAAACTTTCTAAATTTGAAACTTTTTTTTTTAAATCTTTCTAAACCTAAACCTTTCTAAATTCTTAAACTTTCTTAAACTTCAAATCTTTCCAAATCTAAGATTTTTCTAAATTCAAAACTTTCCTAATTCAAACATTTCCTAAATCGAAAACTTTCCTTTTTCAAAACCTTTCTAAATTCAAACTTTCCCACTTTCAAAACTTTCCTTTTTCGAAACATTCCAAAATTCAAAACTTTCTTAACTTGAAACTTTCTAAATTCTAAGTCTTTCCTAAACTGAACTTTTCCTAATTTAAAGCATTTCTAAATTCAATATTTTTCCATTTCAAAACTTTCCAAAAATGAAACTTTCCAAAAATAACACTTTCCTAATTTGAAACTTTCCTAATCCAAATCTTTCCTAAATTCCAAGTTTCCAAATCTTTTCAAATCTTCCAAATCCAACATTCCAATCCAATCTTTCTTAATCTCAAGTCTTTCCTAGATCTCCTACCTTTCCTAAGTCTAGGTTTCCTAAACCTCCATCTTTCCAAAATCAAGTTTTTTCCAAAATCAATCTTTCCAAAGCAAGTTCAATCCTCTCAATTTCAATTTCCAATCTCCTCTTCTAATCTCAAATCAAATCTAGTTTTCAATTCAATTTCTTTCTTCCAATCCAATCTCTCTCTTCAAACCAATCTATTTTCAATCGGACTCCGGTCCGAACTACGACTGACCTGATTCCCCCAAAGGGATACGTAGGCAACCTTCATAGGTGCGGTCACAATACTTTTCAAACTTTCAATTCCACCGTCATGGGTGTGGTTTTCAAAATCTTTTCAAATCTCCAATTCTAATTTCAAAATTCCTATTTTCAAATTTCTACTCTCAATTTTTAAACTTTCCAATTTCAATTTTATTTCTTCAAATCAATTTCTTTTCAAATCAATTTCTATTTTCCAATTCTCTCATCTTGCACTTGCCTATCATGCATCATATTTTTCAAACATTGTTTTTCTAAAGTGAATAGGGTTGAACTATAGTTAGTCGAAGACTCTCATAGGTAAATCTAGGGTAGATTGACATGTAGGTACCGAAAGGGCGGGGTAGGGTGATAGCTTAGTGCGTCTTCCCTACACGTAACCAACCTCCGAACCTAAATCACTGTTTTCAAAGACCAAAAGGAGTTATTTTTCAAAAAAGGGCTAAATGTTTTCTAAAGGTTGCCAAACAACCTATTTTCTTAAAAACCCTCTCTTGAGGAGATATTTTCAAAAATCGTTTTCCAAAACCCTAAGTGTAGTCTTCGGATTACTCTTAGTTTTTAGGTGACCTAACTCACCTTAATCAAGTTAGGTGGCGACTCCGAATATTTTTCAAAAGCCCTTTATTCAAACCTAATTTTCAATTCAAACCTAGTCGCACTCATTCTTCTAGGAGGGTGAGTTCTAACGAGAGAGTACAACATTTTTCCCGCCTGGGTGAGTATTCCTCGAGTGCGAAAAATCTGGGCGCGACAATTCGTTTTCAAACTTGTTTTCAAAACTTGCATAAAAACCGTTTTCAAAACTTGCATTAAATTTTCTTCTTCAAAACTTGTTTTCAAAATCACAATTTTTAGGTGATTCTAGCCTTTTCATGGTTAGGGTTGCTTTAGGAAAGTGTTACATTTAAAGTGACCAATATGATCCATATTTTCAAATTCTTGTTATTTTCAAAACCATAATCCTAAAATGGTTCTAACCTTCTTATGGTTAGAATCGTTTAAGGAAAGTGAGATATTTTTAAGGACTTTCTAAAAACTCTTTTATCAAAATCTCTCTTTTTTTTTTTTCAAAATCTCTTCTCCAATATACTTTCTAAAAACACTGCTTAAGTTTCCTTCTTAACAACTCTTTCCAAAACCCCCTTTCTAAAAACACTCTTTTCAAAATTCATTTTCCAAAAACTCCTTTTTAAGATCTCCTTTCAAAAACCTTTTCTTTCCACGAATTCTACTTTCCAAAGTTTCTTTCCTTGGAGTCCAAGTTAAGCCCTAGAGCCATGTTTAGGAAATCCTAATTTTTTTTGCTAAAACATGATTTTCAATCTTGCCTTAAAACCTAGGTTTCCAAAGCCTCTTTTTTTTTTACATCAAAACCATATATTTCCAAAACCTATTTTTTACCCCAAAATCTAGGATTTTCAAAACTTCATCCTTCTAAATCCATGCCAAATCCAACCTCCCCATTTAGAAAACTAGATCCAATCCTCTGTTTTTGTAAATAAAATCAAAACACCTATTTTAGAAACAAAATCCAATTTTTTGTTTTAGGAATCCCAATCCTCCCTAATTTAAACCTTTCCTAATCCACTCCTTCCTAATCTCATACTTTTCTAAACCTTAAGTTTTCAAAACTTAACCTTTCAAATCTTTCCTTAAACTTTAAGCTTCTTAATTTTCCTAATTCCACACCTCTCCAAATTTGAACTTTCCAAATCTAAGTTTTTAAATCTTTCTTAAACTCAAACCTTTCCAAAACTCAAACTTTCAAACCATTTCTAATTTCGAACTCTTCATTTCTAAACTTTGCAAATCCTAAACTTTCTAAGTTCAAAACTTTCTTAAGTTAAAACCTTCTAAATTTCAAACCTTTCCAAATCTAAAATTTTCTTAAGTTAAAATTTTCTAAATTTGAATGCTTCTTAAGTCAAAACTTTCTAAATTTGAAACCTTCTTAAGTTAAAACTTTCCGAATTCAAATCTTGCCGAATTCTAAACTTTCCTAATTCGAAACCTTTCCCAAGATGAAACTTTCCAATTTCGAAACCTTTCCTATTCTAAACTTTCCTCATTTGAAACCTTTCCCAAAACGAAACTTTCCTATTTTGAAACTTTTGTAATTCGGGCCTATCCTAAATCTAATCTTTCTCGAATTCTAACTTCCCTAATCTTCCACGTCCAACATTCGAGTCAAGTCTTTCTTAATCCCAAGTTCTTCCTAAATCCTATCTTTTCTGAGTCTAGGTTTTCTAAAACCAAGCTTTCGAGAACCAATCTTTTCAAATCTTTCAATCAAAGTTTAATTTCCTAATCTTCCAATTCAAATTCCAACTCCAATTCTTTTTCAAGTCCAACTTTCTATTTTCAATCGGACTCTTGTCCGAACTACGACTGACCTGATTCCTCAAAAGGAATATGTAGGTAACCCTCATGGGTGCGGTCACAACCTTTTTCAAGCTTCTATTTTCACAACTCTTTCAAATCTCCAATTCCAAAATCTATTTTCAAATCCCTGCTTCCAATTTCTAGAACTCTCTTTCCAAAATTAAATCTATCTTTTCAAATCCATTCCAATTTCAAATCAAGTCTATCAAATCAAGTCTTTTCAAATCTATTTTTAAAATCAAATCTTTTTCTTACACTTGCATATCATGCATCATTCTCTTTAAATATTCTTTTATAGAGTGGATAGTTCTGGACATTTGTTAGTCAAAGACTCTAATAGGTGAATCTAGGGTGAATAGACCTGTAAGTACCACAAGGGCAAGGTAGGGTGATGATCTTAAGATATCTTCCCTACACGTAACTAACCCCCAAACCATAAATCACCGTTTTCAAAGACCAAAATGGAGTTATTTTAAAAAAAAGGGCTTAAATTTTCTAAAGGTTGACAAACAACCTGTTTTCTTAAAACCCTTTCTTGAGGAAGTATTTTCAAAATCATTTTAAAAAACCCTATGTGTGGTCTTCGAATTGTGCTTAGTTTTAGGTGACCTAACTCACATTAATCAAGTTAGGTGGCGACTCCGAATTGTTTTCCAAAAGCCCTTTATTCAAATTAATTTTCAATTCAAACCTAGTCGCACTCATTCTTCTAGGAGGATGAGTTCTAACGAGAGAGTACAGTATTTTTCCCGCTTGTGTGTGTATTCATTAAGTGCGAAAAATCTAGGCGAGACAATCATGATATATTGGCTCACTTTTGGAGATAGAGGGTTTGCCCCTATAAGCAAGCACCTTACCATTGATCAAGCATCCATACTTATCCTTATATTCATTCGTTCGCTAAAAAGAGGTACATTGAACTTCTAGGTTTAAAATATAAAAGAGGCAACGTACACTTTAATAAAGGGAGGGGGAACATTTTTCTTTGGACTTCCACCTATCTAATTTTACATGTGAAATCTTAAACTACTCTTGAGTCTTCGGATTTGCCTTCTTTGGATTTGACGTCGAGGAGGTCGCTAAGAGATCTTATTGATCGGTTGCCCCTTGTCTTCTTGGCAATCGTATCTCCGTAATCATAAAGAGATTGGGGCCCCTCTTATGGAATGACTTGAAATGCATGCAATGATTCCTTAGGGTTACATGGGAACCTTTAGGGTTTGGGTAGGTTTAATGCAAGGGAGAGTGACCCTAGTGTCACTCTCGATGGGTTGATCATATGCATGAGAATGGAGTGACTTGAGTTACTTTGAAACTCTTATCTTAGGATGCAATATTATATGCATGAATATGGTTGCAAAGAGTATAAGGAAAGAAAATACAATTGAAGTAAGTATACATGCATGAGCGGTTATACCACCATTATAACAGTAAGAGTACAGTCATTATAACAACAGGAATAAACAGATATAGAGGAAAGTAAAAGCAGTCGCCCTTTCCTCCATGGTTTTGAAATCAGTGCGCGTGTATTAAATTCGGTAGAGGTTCAGCTATGCATGATGTTTATATGAGCATGAGATTGAGGGTTTACTAATGCATCCTAAAAAGGCTCGGTTTTCGAATCTTCAAACCTAGGCCCACTCCCCGAGGTGGTGCCATGATCGGTTGGTAATCCGAGTGGGGGAACCATCAAGAGGCCATAGGCAAAGAAACTGACACATCATCTTGCCCACAACCAATATAACGTTCCTCCTTCTAACTAGAAGGGACAAATCAGGGTAGAGAATGCAAATATGCATAATGCAAGTGCACGTGCAGTGTGTGTGTAATTTTTGAAAGTGGAGGAAAGAGCCCAACAACTCCCATCCATCTTGTTCATCACATTCATGCATAACAGTTAATAACATGTAAACAAAAAGCCCACCTACAAAACAAAGATGCAAGAGTTAGTATGTGGATGACAAACTTATTGCAAGATAATATGAATGGAGTTAAATACATGTTTTTGAAAACAACTTTGAAAATTTAATTTTAAAAATTGAAAGTTGATAGAATTGGACATGTTAATTGAAGACTCTATGTGATATCCCGAACCTCTATTTATTTATATTAATGAGAATTTCTAGTGTACGCAATATTTAATGTTAATTATTTCTTCTTTTGGTTAAAAAATGACCAATGAGACCTTATGTTGTAACTTAAGCCTATAGGGTGAGACACATGTGATTATTCCTATGTCTATCATCTTATATACACTTATGTGCACACAACTCACACATTTCAACCAGTTGAAAGAGAAGAAAGGGAGAAGAGGAGAAGAGAAAGAGGAGAAAGAAGCTTGAAGGAAGAGTTTGAAGCCAGTAGAAGACTTAACCAAGCTTGAAGAAAAGTAAGGTTCCATTTTGTTTTACAATTGTATATGTGTATGTATCTATCTTTGTGGGTTGTGTTGTTGGGTTGTTGTGGGTGACTCTTTTGAGTCCCAAATTGGCTAAATATAAAGTATTGTAAGCCTTATTGAAAGATTTGAGAGTTTGGGATTGAAATCCCCAACTTATGCAAGTTAGGGCTTGGGTTCCTAAAACCCTAGATCTCTTGGATTCACTTGTTTAAAGTGTTTTATTCTGAGTTATTATGGCCTTCTTGGGTTAATCTTTATCCCCTAGAAGCATTTGAAGAGTTTGGGGAAGGTTTGATGAAGTTTGGTTTTGGTTTGAGTGAGGTTTGGAGATTTTTCGAGTTTGAAATTTGGGCTTTTAGCTCCGGAATCGACTCTTTTTCCTTAGGAGTCGGCCCTTTCGTCTAGCGAACTCACAAATTCATTTCTTTAGCCCTTGAGTCGACCCTTTTGCCTAAGGAGTGGACCTTTTTGCCTTAGAAGTCGACCCTTTTGTCCAGAATACTCCCAGATTCATTTTTTCAACCTAGGAGTCAACCTTTTTGCCTCAGGAGTCGACCCTTTTGTCCAGTCCCCGGTTTCGCTTTCTCAACCCTAACATTGTTTAGTAAAATGGGCATAACTTTCTCTACAAAACTCAAATTGATGCACCGTTTAAAGAATTGGATAGTAGATTCAAAGACCTTTGTATCCATATAAAATTTGTACTCTAATTCCTTATATATTGAGAGATATTGAATTTTGAAGTTGACCCAAAATTCTGTCAATAACATTCTTCTTCTAAAATTTTAGTTCATTTTCTATGGGACATAACTTCTTCATCTGAAATGTGTTTTTGGCCCATGACCTATCAAATTGAAGCCTTTTAAGCCTATTTTCAAATGAAATTAAGCTAGAGTGTGAATTCTTCCTTGAGAAGTGGTTAGGGTGCAATGAAGGAGTTGATGTCCCGGCTTTCATGTTCAAACCTCAACCTTATGTTCTCGTTTTACGTTGTTGCTTTGCCTTGAGTTTTGTATTGATATTTCCAGACTTATATGTGCATTTTGTGTAGGAGCACCTTGTCTACCACCCATTCTATTGAAGAGAGGTGAGTAACGATATGCAATGAGTAAAACTCTATTAATTTTCAAATGTTTTAAATTCACGTCCATATTATGCAATGCTTTCCACACATTTTCAATGCGTCAATGCTATGTTCAATTAAAAATGTCATATTTCCAATGCATGCAAGTTATATTTATGTTATGAATGAAAACCATGGACTATAATGTTTAAATGAAAGAGATGCTAAGTTTCCAATGTATGGTGCCAACTTGGGTCTTCTCGTGGCAAGACCTTAATCTAGCCCGATAGTCCTATGATAAGGACAGGAAATAAACTATCTATATTGGGAGACGTCCCTGGCCTAAAGAGCCTTAGCGTGACCTACATGGTTACTATGGAGCCCAGCTCATATGTTGAGTTGTTGCACACTTATGTTTTGAACTGAGAGCTATGATATGTTCACATGTTTTACGGCAAGATATGAAATGTTATATCAAGAATAATGTTATGTTGCATCTATTCTTATGATACTATGTTTTGAAATGTTGAAACGTTTCAAATGATGTTTATGTTATCTATGAGTCCCAAGTCTACGCTTTAAATGTTCAAAAGCTTATTTGCTGGTGCATAAATGATTATTTATCCTTGTACGTTGGATATAATTGCTAGTCCATGATATTTTCTTGCTCATGCATCATTGTTATTCACAAAGCATTAGCTTACGTTTTCTCAAATGATTTTCAGGTAGCCAATCAAAGTGGCCCTAGAGCAAGGCCATACGTGGATTTTAAGCTACGACCAATGGGCCTATGTTTTGTATCAATGTTGAGGGCTGGACAAAATGTTGTGTAATGATATAATGCTATAACTTTGGTGGACCTTGATTAGGTCCTTATGTATATTATGTTTTGGATTAGGCACAGCTCAATGTCGCGCCCAGATTTTTCACACTCGAGGAATACTCACACAAGCGGAAAAAATGTTGTACTCTCTCGTTAGAACTCACCCTCCTAGAAGAATGAATGCCACTAGGTTTGAATTGAAAATTGATTAGAATAAAGGGTTTTTGGAAAAGATTTGGAGTCACCACCTAACTTGATTAAGGTGAGTTAGGTCACCTAAAAACTAAGAATAATCCGGAGACTACACTTAGGGTTTTTGAAAACAATTTTAAAAATATCTCCTCAAGAGAGGGTTTTTAAGAAAACGGGTTGTTTGGCAACCTTTGGAAAACATTTAGCCCTTTTTTGAAAAATAACTCCGTTTGGTCTATGAAAACAGTGATCCTAGGTTCAGAGGTTGGTTACGTGTAGGGATGACGCACTAAGTCATCGCCTTACCCCGCCCTTTCGGTACCTACATGTCAATCTACCCAAGATTTACCTATGAGAGTCTTCGACTAACTACTATTCAATCCTATCCACTTTGGAAAACAAGGCTTGAAAAGAAACTAACGTGATGCTTGATATGCAAGTGCAAGGAATGAGAATTGAAAAATAGATTTAGAAATAGACTAATTTGAAATAAATTTGAAGAGATGGAATTGAAATTAGAAAGTTTGAAAAATTGGAAATAGAAATTTGAAATTGGAAGTTTGAAAATAGATTAGAGATTTGAAAAGATTGTGGAATTTGAGATTTGGAAAATATAGAGTTTTGGAATTTGAAAGAAGTTGTGGAATTGAAAATTTGAAAAATATGGAGCAATTTGAAATTTGAAAGAAGTTGTGACCGCCCCCATGAGGGTTTCCTACGTATCCTTTTGGAGGAATCAGGTCAGTCGTAGTTCGGATAAGAGTCCGATTGAAAAGATATTGATTTGATTTAGAAAAGAGATTAAAAGATTGAGAGATTAAACTTTGAATAGAGGATTGAAAATTGGAATTTGGAATTTTGGAATTGAAAAAAATTGAATTTTGATTTGAAAAGATAGAACTTGGAAGAGAGATTTAGACTTATTTTGGAAAGATGGAGGTTTAGAAAACCTAGACTTAGGAAAGCAAAGAGACTTCGGAAATATTCGACTTGACTTGGAAGGTTTAGGAGATTAGGAAAGATTGGATTTAGGAAATGTTTGAATTAGGAAAGGGTCCGATTTAGGAAAGTTTCGAATTAGGAAAGTTTTCGACTTAGGAAAGTTTTGGAATTAGAAAAGTTTCAACTTAGGAAAGTTTTGAATTTGGAATGTTTTGAAATAGGTAAGTTTTGAAAATTGAAAAGTTTTGTTTTAAGAAATGTTTTGAAATAGGAAAGTGTTGAATTTAGAAATGTTTGAATTAAGAAAGTTTTGAGTTTAGAAAAGTCTTGGATTTGGAAAGATGTTGAAGTTTTGGAAAGTTTGGAAGTTTAGAAAGATTTAACTTAAGAAAGTTTTGAATTTGGAAAACTTTGAATTTGGAAAGATTCGAAATTTAGAAAGTTTAGGATTTAGAAAGTTTTAGAGTTTTAGAAAATCTTGAGATTAGGAAAGGTTTGAGTTTAGGAAAAGTTTGAAAACTTAGGTTTGAAAAGTTAAGATTTGAAAAGAAGGTAGAATTAAGGAAGGGTTGAATTAAGAAAGATTTGAAAGTTGAGTTTTAAAATTTAGGAAAAATTTGTATGTTCAAGTTTTGAAAACTTAAGACTTAGGAAAATAGAAGTTTAGGAAGGAGTTGAATGAGGAAATATTTGGGTTAGGAAGGGATTGGATTTGGTTTCTAAAAGAGAAAGATTGATTTCGTTTCCAAAAACGGAGGATTGGATTTGGTTCCCTAAACGGGAATATTTGATTTGATGTCCTAAAGGGAAGATTTGATTTGGCAAGGATTTGGAAAGGGAGATTCTAGAAACCCTAGATTTGGAAAATTATAGTTTTGACGTAGAAAATAGGTTTTGGAAACATGTATAGTTTTGATGTAGAAAACAAGAGGTTTTGGAAACCTAAGTTTGGAGCAAAGCTCGAAAATCATGTTTTTGGAAAGAAAATTAGGGTTTCCTAATTGTGAGTTCTAGAGTTGGATTTGGGCTCTAAAGAGAGCGGATTTTTGGAAAGTGCGTTTTTGGAAACGAAGGTTTTCTAGAAGGGAATCCTAGGGGGAAATTTTTGGAAAGTGAATTTGAAGATAGAGTTTTTTGAAAAAGATTTTAAAGAGGAGTTTTTGGAAAGTGTGTTTTTGAAAACACAGATTTTAGAAGGAAAATCCTAGAGGGGAATTTCTAGAAGGAAGATTTTGGGAAGAGAGTTTTTGGAAAGATTTTTGGGGAGAGTTTTTCTAAGAAAGAGATCTAGGGAAAGTTTTTGGAAAGTGGACTTCGAAGATAGCGTTTTGGAAAGGAATTGAAAAAGAAAAGTTTTGAAAGAAGTTTTAGAAAACAATTATGGAAAGAAGAGTTTTTGGGAAGTATGTTGAAAAAGAAGATTTTTAGGAAGAGATTTTTGAAGAGAGAGTTTTTTGGAAAGTACGAAAACGTCTCATTTTCCTAAAGCGATTGTAGCCATAAGAGGGCTAGAACCACTTTAAGAAAGTGGTTTTGAAAACAACAAGGGTTGAAAATATGGACCATGTTGGTCACTTTAAATGTAACACTTTCCTAAAGCAACCCTAGCCATGGAAAGGCTAGAATCACCATAGGATTGTGGTTTTGAAAACAAGTTTTTAAAATAGAGATTTTGATGTAATTTTGAAAACAAGTTTAAAAACGATTTTGAAAACAACTTTGAAAATGACTTTTGGAAGATGCAAGACCATGATTTGCACAATGCAATTTTGGGGTCGTGAACATACAAGGTTAAGGCTTCACCACATAATCAACGGGGCCGGACCCACGTGGTCTCTGGTTAGACTAGAAGAAAGCCCCCGACACAGTGTCTCTCCAATAGCCCAATCCTACACATGGACCGGGAATCCCCTTGTTTCAAGCATGCAAAGAAAGGGGGGCAAGAGTTGGGGAATTAAAATAGAGAAATCCCAAGTGGGTTGGGAGAGAGAAGAGAGAAGGGGAAGTGCGGAAATTTAAATGAAGAACCTACCTTGTATCTTGTTTATTTTGCACGCCTTGCTTTCTTCGGTCTTCGTCTTGATCTTCGTCTTCAATCTTCAAGAGCCGCCTTCAATATTCAAACTTCATATTGCTACTCTTCAAGTCTTCAAAGGAGTGTTGAAGGTTAGTGTAGGAGTGTATGGGGGTGTATAGGAGTGTATAGGAGGCTAGGGTTTAGTGTATGGTGGCTAGGGTTTGGAAAACCTAGGGAAGTTAGGGTTTAGGAGGTGTTCGAGCTCTGTATATCGAAATATAGGATTTTTAGATTGAGTTTACGGACCCTTTTCACGTTGGAGGAGGCTCTCTATTTATAAAGGTTGGACAACACTGGCGCCTGTTGGAGTGGCGCTAGGCCAGAATTTACACTGGCGCCACTAGGAGTGGCGCCAGGCCAATTTTTGGCTTGGCACCACTAGTAGTGGCGCCAGCCATTTAGGAAATATTTAAGGTCGGCAAGCAACGTATCTTTGACTAGATTTAGGCACTTGTACTAGTGACTACCATGCAATTTTTAGCCTAGCTTCCCTAAGAGTGACTCCGGAAAGTCCGAAAATGATTTGAAGGAGCCGGGAATGACCCGGAAGGCCGGAAAAGAGCAGGAACACTTAAAATAGTGTCCTAGAGGTATTTGACTTGAGAAATGAAGATAAGATGGGTCGGAAAGCTTGACCGGGCCTTTAGGGGCAAAACGGTTAATTGGACCGGGAAACTGTCGTGACAGACTCGGACTGTCCTGAAAGAAGGCTTGGGATCTGGAAACGTTATTTAGAATGTTCCTAGAGTTTGCCGGTTTGATTCCCAGAGCCGGCGGGGGCGGAAAAGGAGATCGGCCCACCAGGGGCAAAACGGTCATTTTTGTACCGGGTTTGCCGGAACTGACTCGGAATGATCCGAAAAGATAAGGAAAGGTTCAGAATACTATAAAAAGCAGTCCTAGGAGATTACCGGTTTGATACCCAGAGCCGGTGTGGTCGGAAAAGGAGACCGGCCCACTAGGGGCAAAATGGTCATTTTGTACTAGGTTAGCTGGAACTAACTCGAAATGATCCGGAAAGGTAAAGGAAGGTTGAGAATACTATAAGAAGTAATCTCAGAGGGTTACCAGTTTGATACCCAGAGCCAATGTGGTTCCCGGGGTATTCGGATGCCTAGGGGCAAAATGATTATCTTGACCGGAAAGTCTCGGAAAAGGTCCAAAGGGCAATTTGGTCATTTTTCACCGAAGTGGGCTAACAGACACTGGTGTTGACCTGGGTTTTGAGTGTTTCCGCCACTCTGACAGCGGTCGTTGTGACACAGGGGTTTGTTGGCAATTCCCCATATCGACCTATTTGTGAGTATTTCTGCTACTCTAACGGTTGTGATATTTACGAGTATTTTTGCTACTCGAATCGTCTCGAGGAATAAATTGTCTTGAGAGAGGGAGTGGAAAGGGGTCTTACCGCCTTTGAATGACGTGCCTGATTTAGAACCGTCTCAAGGAATAACTGTGTCGAGAGAGGGGTTAGAAAGGGGACTTACCGTCTCCGCAAAGACGTGCCTGATTTGGAACCATCTCGAGGAATAAACTGTCTCGAGAGAAGGATTGGAAAGGGGTCTTACCGTCTTCAAAAAGAGGTGCCTGATTTGGAACCGTCTCGAGGAATAAACTGTCTCGAGAGAGGGATTGGAAAGGGGACTTACCGTATTCGAAAAGACGCACCTGATTGGAACCGTCTCGAGGAATAAACTGTCTCAAGAGAGGGATTGGAAAGGGGACTTACCGTCTTAGAAAAGACGTGCCTGAATTGGAACTGTCTTGAGGAATAAACTGTCTCGAGAGAAGGATTGGAGTCGGAAAGGAAAGGACAATGCCCCTAAGGGCATTTTGGTCATTTTGCCTCTATTTGGGCCTAACGGGCCCGCGAAGCAATGGACACACGGAATTTGGACTTAGAGAGTTGGTTTCGGTTGTAATACGCCCATAATGACTTGAAAACAAGTTTGGACGGAGTGTAGACTGCCGAGCGGTCAAAAATGGGATGCTTACAGCTGTCCCTCTTTTTTCTGTCTTTGCTTGTCAAAGACAGAAAACGATAAGAGTAAGAGTCCCATGTTGACTGCGAGGCAGCCGGAGGAACGGACATTGGGAATCTTTCGACAACAGGGGTCAAAAACGGATAGCGGGCCAAAAAAAGGCCTTCAGAAATGAGATTTGGCGAGAAAGGGGGCAAAGCTAGCCAAAAGTCGCAACTGGCGCTACTAGCAGTGGCGCCTTTGGCAGAAAATGCCTGGCGTCTCTGCTAGTGGCGCCAAGCTTAGAATTAAAATCAGAAAACTTTTGGTTCGAACAGCTGCGACATTTTGGAGAGATTCTACAAATTTGAGAGATTCTGTGTGAGACTTGACTTGAACCTTGAAGGGGCACTTCTTGGAGACCACGGGTGATTGCCAGGAGGAGACCACGTCGCTAGAAAAGTCACCGAAAGAGAAGATTTCACCGGAGAACTTCCAAAAAGTGACTTTTCAAATTTTGTTGATTTTGATGTGTAGAACTTCGTTTGAATAATGTGAATAGTGAAAATTAATATTTTGATGTGTTTTGAACATGATAGTGATGTTATTTTTGCATTTTGGTGCTTGTTTGATTGAATTTGAGTGATTATATATGAATATGTGAAGAGGGTTTTTTGTAGGAATAGTAAATTTGTTCCTACAGACTTGGGCATTGGGTTTTCTAGCTATATTTTTGTGCAATGTGCCTTAGAAAAATGTGTTTAACAATCGTATAAAGTTTCGTGATTTTTTGAAAACTCGGTAAATTTTTGATTTTTTGAAAAATAGGAAAATACTTAGAAAATTTAGAAAAGTGAGAAAACTCAAGAAATTGATGAATTTTTTAAAGTTTGAAATTTGAAAAAATATTGGAATATTCTAGAAAACATTTGAGGTGATTTTGAAAAATTTTGGGAGACTTTTGAAAACCATTGATTTATTTGAAAAATAAAACATGTGTCTTGAAAATTTTAAAAAATTGAAAAATGTGCATGAGTGCCGTTGTTATGTGATTGTTATGTTGGAAAGTGCACGTTTTGTATTTTGTGTTGATGTCATGGGTGTTGTAGGGGCCATTTTCAAACAAAATTCTGCTGAAATTTTTAGAAATAAAATCTTTTTGAAGGAAAAAGACAAAAAACCCTTGAGATTTGATTTGAAATTGGGAAAATCAAAATGTATACATAGGAAATTTGTTTTGACTTATCATTCGAAATCCTTTATTTGTTTTGTTTGTGTTAGTTGTTTATTTTATTTTACTTTATTATGTCCATTATCTGCTTGATATATTAACACTTCTTTCCTTGGCTTACCTTTTCAGGATGGCAGATACGGGTGATGACAGCTCTGAGAGGAGACGCCGCTCGGGGAAGGCGGCTCGGACAGATTCCGTTGATAGCTCCAGTCGATCTGGGGGTAGTCACAAATCAACTGGCATTTTCTATCTAAAAGGGAAGGGGGAGTAGGCCTCCAGTCAACCCCTTCTCTCCAGTTGAACTATCCTTCAAGGATGAGATGGATGCTGAGATTTCCCACTTTTGACTTTTGGGATGACCAACGCTATTTTGAGCTGACTACGGGTTTGGTATGACGGGTATCTTCCAGATAAGCAAGACATTTTTCATCGGTTCTTTGGTTGCATGGCTTCTCTCCTATTGGCACAACTTGTTTTCTGGTAGTGGTTCCCTTTTGGCCACCTGACCCATCTTTCTTGGGGAATGTGAGCTTGCCCCTACTCCCCATGAGTATGACTTCCTCTTAGGTCTTCGGGATGGTTCAGCTAACATTATGGTCACGCCCAGATTTTTCGCACTCGAGGAATACTCACACAAGTGGGAAAAATGTTGTACTCTCTTGTTAGAACTCACCCTCCTAAAAGAATGAGTGCGACTATGTTTGAATTGAAAAATTGGTTTAAATAAAGGGCTTTTGAAAAAAAAAATTCGGAGTCGCCACCTAACTTGATTAAGGTGAGTTAAGTCACCTAAAAACTAAGCATAGTCCGAAAACTACACTTAGGGTTTTTGAAAAACAATTTTGAAAATATCTCCTCAAGAGAGGGTTTTTTTAGGAAAACAGGTTGTTTGGCAACCTTTGAAAAATATTTAGCCCTTTTTGAAAAATAACTCCTTTTTGGTCTTTGAAATCAGTGATCTAGATTCGGAGGTTGGTTACGTGTAGGGAAGACGCACTAAGCTATCACCCTACCCCGCCCTTTCGGTACCTACATGTCAATCTACCCTAGATTCACCTATGAGAGTCTCCAATTAACTAATGGTCAATCCTATTCACTTTAGAAAAACAATGTTTGAAAACTAACATGATGCATGATATGCAAGTGCAAAAATAAGAGAGAATTGAAAAATAGATTTGGAAATAAATTTAGAAAGAATTTGATTTGAAAATAGATTTGAAGAGATAGAATTTGAAATTAGAAAGTTTGAAAACTTGGAAATTTGAAAATAGGAATTTTGAAATTGGAATTTGAAAGTAGATGAGAATTTGAGATTTGAAAAGATTTTGAAAACTGCACCCATGAGGGTGGAATTGAAAGTTTGAAAAGTATTGTGACCACACCTATGAAGGTTGCCTACGTATCCCTTTGGGAGAATCAGGTCAGTCGTAATTTGGACCGGAGTCCGATTGAAAATAGAAGAGTTGATTTGAAGAAAAAGATTGAATTGGAAGAAAGAAAACTGAATTGAAAATTGGATTTGGTTTGAGATTAGAAGAGGAGATTGGAAATTGAAATTTTGGAAAAGAATGGACTTTGATTTGAAAAGGTAGATTTGGACTTGTTTTGAAAAAGAGAAGGTTTAGAAAACTTAGACTTAGGAAAGAGAAGAAACCTAAAAAAGATTTGACTTGGCTTGGAAGATTTGGAAGGATTGGATTTTAGGAAATGTTTGAATTAGGAAAGGTTCAAGTTAGGAAAGTGTCATTTTAAGAAAGTTTCATTTTTGGAAAGTTTTGAAATTAGGAAAGTTTTAGGTTTAGGAAAGTTTTCACTTTAGGAAAGTTTTGAAATAGGAAGGTATTGAATTTAGAAATGTTTTTGAATTAGGAAAAGTTTAGTTTAAGAAAAGCTTAGAATTTAGAAAGTTTCAAGTTAAGAAAGTTTTGAATTTTGTAATGTTTTGAAAAAGGGAAGTTTTGAATTTGGAAAGTTTTGAAAACAAGGAAGTTTTGAAAATAAGAAAGTTTTGTTTTAGGAAAGGTTTGAAAAAAAGAAAAGTTTTCAATTTAGGAAATGTTTGAACTAAGAAAGTTTCGACTTAAGAAAGTCTTAAATTAAGAAAGCTTTGAGTTTAGAAAAGTCTTAGATTTGGAAAGATGTTGAAGTTTTGGAAAGTTTAGAGTTTAGAAAAATTTGGGTTTAGAAAGATTTAACTTAAGAAAGTTGTGAATTTAGGAAGCTTAGAATTTTAGAAAGATTTAAAATTTAGAAAGTTTAGGATTTAGAAAATTTTAGAGTTTGAATTTTAGAAAGTCTTGAAATTAGGAAAGGCTTGAATTTAGGAAAGATTTGGATTTGGAAAGTTAAGATTTAGAAAGGGGGTTAAATTAGGAAAGGGTTGAATTTTAGAATTTTAGGAAAGATTTTTATGTTCAAGTTTTGGAAACTTAAGGTTTAGGAAAGTGGAAGTTTAGGAAGGATTTGAATTAGGGAAGAGTTGGATTATGAAGGGATTGGATTTGGTTTCTAAAAAAAAAAAAACAAAAAAAGAAAAGTTGGATTTTATTTCCAAAAACAAAGGACGGAATCTAGTTTCCTAAACGGGGAGATTTGATTTGGTTTCCTAAAGAGAAGATAGGATTTAGCAAGGATTTGGAAAAGGAGATTCTAGAAACCCTAGGTTTGGAAAATTATAGTTTTGATGTAGAAAAGAGGTTTTGGAAACATGTATAGTTTGGATGTGAAAACTAGAGGTTTTGGAAACCTAGGTTTGGAGCAAAGTTTGAAAACTATGTTTTTGGAAAGAAAATTAGGGTTTCCTAATAGTGGGTTCTAGGGCTTGACTTGAGCTCTAAGAAAAGAGTTTTTGGAAAGTGCGTTTTTAGAAACGTAGATTTTAGATGGAAAATCCTAGAGGGGAATTTTTAAAAGGAAGATTTTGGAAAAGAGAGTTTTTGGAAAGATTTTTAGGGAGCATTTTTAGAAAGTGAATTTCTAGAAGAGAGAGTTTTGGAAAGGAGTTGGAAAAGGGGGTTTTGAAAAATAGATTTTGGAGGGGAGTTTTTGAAAACAATTTTGGAGAGGAAAATTTTAGGAAAGTATGTTGAAAAAGAGGTTTTTAGGAAGAGATTTTAAAGAGAGAGTTTTTGGAAAGTATGAAAACGTCTTACTTTCCTAAAGCGATTCTAGCCATAAGAAGGCTAGAACCACTTTAAGAAAGTAGTTTTGGAAAACAATAAGATTTGGAAATATAGACCAAAATGGTCCCTTTTAATGTAACACTTTCCTAAAGCAACCCTAGCCATGGAAAGGCTAGAATCACCCTAGAATTGTGATTTTGAAAACATATTTTTGAAAAAGAGATTTTGATGCAATTTTGAAAACAAGTTTGAAAATGTTTTGAAAAACAACTTTGAAAACGATTTTTGGGAAATGCAAGACTATGATATGCACAATGCAATTTGGGGTCGTGAACATATAAGGCTAAGGCTTCACCACATAACCAAGGGGGCCAGACCCACGTGGTCTCTGGTTAGACTAGAAGAAAGCCCCCGACACGGTGACTCTCCAACAGTCTAATCCTACACATGGACTGGGAGTCCCCTTGTTTCAAGCATGCAAAGAAAGGGGGGGAAAGAGATGGGGGATTAAAATAGAGAAAACCCAAGTGGGTTGGAGAGAGAAGAGAGAGGGGGGAAGTGCAGAAAATTAAAGAGAAAACCTACCGTATGTCTTCTTTATTTTGCGCGCCGTGCTGTCTTCAGTCTTCAGTCTTTGTCTTGATCTTCACCTTCAGCCTTCAAGAGTTGTCTTCAAGCTTTGGATGGCAGCTCTTCAAGTCTTCAAAGTATGGTTGAAGGCTAGGGTATGAGTGTATGGGAGTGTGTATGAGTGTATAGGAGACTAGGGTTTGTATAGGGGCTAGGGTTTGTGGGAAAACCTAGGGAGGCTAGGGTTTTGGAGGTACTCGAACTCTGTATATCGAAATATAGGATTTTTAGGTTAAGTTTGTAGACCCTTTTCACGATGAATGAGGCTTTATATTTATAGAAGTTGAACAAACCTGGCGCCTGTTATAGTGGCGCTAGGGCAAACTTTCTCTTAGCGCCACTAGGAGTGGCGCCAGGCCAATTCTTGGCTTGGCGCCACTACTAGTGGCACCACCCACTTAGGAAACTTTATAAGTCGGCAAGCAACGTATCTTTGATTAGATTTGGGCGCTTGTACTAGTGACTACCATGCAATCTTTAGCCTGGCTTCACTAGGAGTGACTCCGGAAAGTCCGGAAATGATTTAGAGGAGCCGGGAATGACCCAGAAGGCCGGAAAGGAGCAGGAACACTTAAAATAGTGTCCTAGAGGTATTTGACTTGAAAAGTGAGGACAAAATGTGTCGGAGAGGTTGACCGGGCCTTTAGGGGCAAAACGGTCAATCGGACTAGGAAACTGCCGGGACAAACTCGGACTATCCCAGGAGAAGACTTGGGATCTGGAAACATTATTTAGAATGTTCTCATAGGTTGCCGGTTTGATTCCCAGAGCCGGTGTGGTCGGAAAAGGAGACCGGCCCACCAGGGGCAAAACGGTCATTTTACACCGAGTTTGCCGGAACTGACTCGGAATGGTCCGAAAAGGTAAAGGAAGGTTGAGAATACTATAAAAAGTATTCTCGGAACATTACCGGTTTGATACTCAAAGCCGGTATGGTCGAAGAAGGAGATCGGCCCTCCAGGGGCAAAACAGTCATTTTGTACCGGGTTGGGTGGAACTGACTCGGAATGATCCGGAAAGGTAAAGGAAGGTTGAGAATACTATAAAAAATTATTCTCAGGACATTACCGGTTTGATACCTAGAGCCGGTGTGGTTCCCGGGGCGTTCGGATGCCTAGGGGCAAAATGGTAATCTTGACCGGAAAGTCTCGAAAAAGGTCCTAAGGGTAGTTTGGTCATTTTTCACCAAAGTGGGCTAACAGACACTGGTGTTGACCTAGGTTTTGAGTGTTTCCACCACTCTGACGGTGTGAGTATTTCCGCTACTCGGACGAGGTTGATGATTTGTGAGTATTTCTGCTACTCAGACGGGGTTGATGATTTTGGAGTATTTTCGCTACTCGGACGGGGTTGATGATTTGTGAGTATTTCCGCTACTCTAACGGCTTTGTGAGTATTTTCGCTACTCTAACGGTTTTGTGAGTAATTTTGCTACTCGGACCGTCTCGAGGAATAAACTGTCTCGAGAGTGGGTTTGGAAAGGGGTCTTACCGTCTCCGAAGAGACGTGCCTAGATTGGAACCGTCTCGAGAAATAAACTGTCTCGAGAGTGGGTTTGGAAAGGGGTCTTACTGTCTCCAAAAAGACATGCCTGGATTGTGAGTGTTTCCGCCACTCTAACGGTTTTGTGAGTATTTCCGCCACTCTAACGGTTTTGTGAGTAGTTTCGCTACTCGGACCGTCTCGAGGAATAAACTGTCTCGAGAGAGGGATTGGAAAGGGAATTGGAAAGAAACAATGCCCCTAAGAGCATTTTGGTCATTTTGCCTCTATTTGGGCCTGACAGGGCCGCGAAGCGATGGAAAGATGGAATTTGGACCTAGAGAAATGGTTTCGATTGAAATATGCCCACAATGACTTGAAAACAAGTCTGGACGGAGTGTAGACTGCCGAGCGGTCAAAAATGGAGTGCTTACAATTATGGGACCTACTTTTCCTAATAGTTGCGTTGTGATTGTCTCTTCTCAGCTTGGGCTCAGTTGTGCGGCCTTTTCTTTTGATCTCCTGCCCCTAGTTTTCTTATGTCCCAATAAAGCTCTTGTTCTCACATTTTGAGTTTATGACACATAGGAGAGCTCATTCAGGGGATTGACATACTTCTCAAGATTGGTCCATTTCTCCATGATAGCCCTAGCTCTGTTTCTCTTGAACTTGTTGATGTCTCCATGAGAGGGTGACTTAGTCGGCCGTTGATTGCGTGCATTGCTTGCCAGGATTCAGGAAGGACACTCCTATGCTCCTATGGTTGTGGGACAGACCTTCGTCAGCCTTACTAGACTTTGCCAGGGGGGCGATGCTCATTGTTAGGGATGTGCTTCATTATTCCAGGCTTTGGTGATCGAACACTTATTCACTACCCCTCTTTCAAAGTCGTTTGATTGGGGAGATCGAGGGTGGGCCATTGCCCCATTCTCTGTTTCTTGTTGGTCATGAAAATCTAAGCTTTCTGAGGTGTGAGCCGGTACTGGAGATATCTAAAAGGTGGCTTTAGCTCCTTTTTATGTTTTGCCTTGTTCATTGTTTCCTATTTGAGAGAGACAGAAAGACAAAAAGTGAGTTTTTGTGCAAAAACAATTTAACAATGCCCCGGTAAGGGGTGTCATCATTTTTTATGATGATTGCCCATGGGATTAAATGCATGATCTATATTTTATAAATGTACATGTTTATATAAGAATTGAATCGAATGCATATCCTACTTTTTTATGAATGCACAGGTTCACACAGAAGTGAAAATGAATGCATGTTATATTTTTGGACAATGCACATACAGGAATAGAATTAAATGCAATGTCCCTCATTTTTTGTGATAAATGCACAGATTTATGTAAAAATTAAATTAAATGCGTGACATACTTTTTTACAAATGAGCAGGTTCATACGGGAATACAGTTGAATGCATGAATAGATACAAACTTCGCAGGAATCTAAATGGATTTACAGGTTATACATGTCATGGATGCATCAATACTATATGTATATAGACTATTTACAAAGAAAATCCCAGGATTGCCCCTTGGGCCCATACTTCAGGATTCTGTTCCTTTCTAGGATTCTGCCCCATTTAGTTTTGTCCCATTCTCATCGGGGTGTGATAGCATTTGCTCCATTCTCTAGGGATCTTGACCTTTTGGTTTGCTATCCTATCCCTACTTTCTACAGAGTTACTATTTGGGGTGTTTCTGATCTCACTTGGTTTTTCTCCCTCAGATCTCATCATGGCTCAAGCGACAACTCACGTGCCCTTTGCAGAGCGATAAACAGCTAAGCCCGCAATCCAAGAAGACTTCTTTTATGACCGTAATGTAGGCTGAGTTTAGAAGTTGTAAGAAACGAAGGGATATTTAGGCCCAAAGATCTTCTTTTCATGTGTTGTTTAAACCAAAACCATCTGAGCACACCTTGGAGCATGAGATTGCCCCTTGCATTCCTTTCTTTCTCATTCTAGTTGTCTTGGTATTGTTCAGGCTTATTTGGACTAAGCAATTTTCTTTGATCAGAGAGGACTTTAATTTGGACTGTAACGTAGGCTAGGTTAAGGGGTTTATGAATGAACGGGATGCGCAGGCTCAAATTTGATGTTGTTTCTAGTAGGGTTTCGATCCACACCATCCTTAGTCGGTCTTCTAGTGGGGTTTCATCTCTTGACATCCTCCTCTAGTTTCAGCAACACGTCTGGCTCATTTAGCTCAAGCAATCCTTTTCAATCAGAGAGGACTTTAGTAGGGTTGTAATGTTGGGCCATGGTTTTTAGGTTTTTACAAGAAAGGGTAAAGGCTCAAACCTATTATTTCTACTTGGTGGCTTCGTTACCTAGGATGACCTTTGAATTTCCTCTTTTACAAAAGGAGTTAAACTTTCTTGTAACTTTTTGACCTTCTAAGTCTAACATTTGCCCCCTTTTTCCTGACTTCTAGCTTTATATGCTTTTCAAAGATAGCACAACATGATTCTTTTCCAGTCTTTCCTCTGATATGTTTTTTTTTTTTTTTTCCCTTTGACAAGAAGAACATTTCTACAACTTCTTTCTCTTAGATCCTTTCCTTAACATTTTCATTTAACCGATTGTGGATGGTGATCCCTAGGTTGGGGTGTGTTTTGGAAAAGAAAGATAACTGGCTCAATAGGTTCGACAAGGGTTGCTTTTAACTGTATGGGAAGTGAAATGAGGGTCTCTCTTCATTTTGAACACGATTGTTTGATCCATAGAGCCTTTGCGTTACTTCAACTTGATGGTCGATAATGTTATCTACTAGATCTTTTGCTGCCTATCTGCCCCAGTGTGGGGGGATGGTTTCGGATCAGGGTTGACAAAAAAAATCTTCCGCTTTTTGCGAGGCACTAGTGAGTTAAGCAAAATGGGATATTTTTGTGTATGATAGCAGAATGGATGGCCTCTAATCATTTCAAATTGAATTTCTTAGTCCATAAAGCCTTTGTACAAAGTTTAGACAATATTCGTAGAGATGATGTGTTTATGCCAATAACCCCTATATATTCTACCGAATCAACTACTCTGTGCTTACCCCAGTGTGGGGGATGGTTATTGGTTTGGGGACATCTAAATAAAATCAGTTACGGCTCTAGTGGGCTGAGCAAAGGTTAGTGTTTATTTGGGATAAATAGAACAACGGCTCCTCATCATTTTGAGTACTTGGCTGCCCATCGCTTAGCCAGGATATCATGCAAGTGTCGCCTCTTCAATGAACTCCACACTATCTCCTTCCTATCTCTCACTCTCTCTTTGTCTCTCTATGGTTTTAACCCCCCTTTGAATGGGTTGCCCATGCTATTCCATCTTTCAAGTTGAGTCATTTACCAAATGGGAGAGAATCCCTAAATGTGACAATCGTCCACAAGAGTATGAAACAAAGGGGATAACCTGGGAACTACCTATTTTCATTTAAAAACATGGTTACATGGCATGCAGTGTTTATTTAAAAAAGATATGCGAGAAATAGAAAAAAGAAAAGAAGATAGACAAATTTTGTAGAAATCTCCCTTTTCTTGTGGATCTCTTGGTGAGAACCCCTGACAGGTTTTGAAATTGTTAGCTTATTTGACATTTCATGCTCCGGGTATATCGCCAAACGATGGAGGACGGATTGACATATCTTCTGCAGTGTTTAGCATGCATTTAGAAGTTAGGTGATTCTTTTGTAATAACACATAGGTCTAACAAAACTTTGCAAGCGATGAAGCCCTCTTCTGCAAGGACGGTGATCGTCGCAGCATGGTGTGAAGGTAACGTCTTGTTGATGGATGATTAGTTCTTCTTACTCCCTGATGTAGGTTCAGCCTCTTCTAACGACTAGGCTCATTCTTCCATGAGTTTTGAACTTGGTGGGGTACTAGAGGCATTCCATGAATTCAATTGTGCTCTCTGACCTACAGAAAGAAAAAGAAAAACAGAATGCAGTCAGCATATGGAGTTGGAGGTTCTATGCGATGCATGCCCTATGAAGGTCCCTTTTTTGAAGGAATCTAGGCATGATGACAAGTCCATTTTAGAGGCGAGGTTTTGCCCGTATTATGCAATACAATACCTCTTCGGCGTGGGCCGGTTGAGATTTCCTTATGTGGGCAATCCCACCTCTATGGACTGAGAGAGATTTGGGCCTCTCTCGAGATATGGTTCTATGCATGCCATGAATCCTTAGGATTTAAGAACCCATAGAAATTTTGGTAGGTTCGATTAACATGAGATTGGATTGCTCCTTTCTCTCTACGGTTGATTAGATGCATGAGAATGAAATGACTTGAGTTTCTTGGAACTCTTGTCTCTGAATGGATATAGATGCATGAACAGAATAAAAGTGAACATGTGAGCAATAGGATAATAATAAATGGATGGTTGAGGAAACCCCCTTCTTGTCTTGCTTCTGTCTTTGGTTCTCTTAGTACTTGGAGACGAGAAGGGGGAGAGATAGAAAATAAGAAACAAAATAAAAAAATAAAAAAAGAAGTTAGTGCATTGACTTGAACATTTTTATGCAATGCATGTCCTAGGGGTGCCCCTGCTTGAGAGGGAGACTAAACATGATGTATTGGCTCACTTTTAGAGATAGGGGTTTGTCCCTGTATGCAGGTACCTTACTGTTGAGTGGGAACCTTCATTCATTCATTCATACAATCATCTATCCATTCATTCGAGGAAACTAAAGAAATAAATTTAATTTTGGGTTCGAAATACAAACGAATTGCCAAACATGTTAATAGAGGGGAGGGGGAACACTTTCCTTTGGACTTCCACCTATCTACTTTTACAACAGGAAACCTGAAACTACTCTTGAGTCTTCGGATTCGCCTTCCTTGGATTTGATGTCGAGGAGGTCGCTGAGAGACCTTGCTGATTGGTTGCTCCTTGTCTTCATGGCAATCCTATCTTCGTGAGCATAGAGGGATTAGGGCCCCTCTTATGGAATGAATTAAGATGCATGCAATGTGTCCTTAGGGTTACGTGGGAACCCTTAGGGTTTGGGTAGGTTTAATGCAAGGGAGAGTGACCTTGGTGTCACTCTCAAGGGGTTGATCATATGCATGAAAATGCAGTGATTTGAGTTACTTGGAACTCTTGTCTTGACATGGAATATTGAATACATGAATATGGGTATGCAAAGAGTATAAGAAGAGAGAATACAATAGCAAGATAAACGTACATGCATGAGCAGTTAGACAGGCATTATAACAGTATGAATACAGTCAATATAACAGCATGAATAGACATGTATAAATGAAAGTAAGAGCAGTCGCCCTTTCCTCCGTGGTTTTGAAAACGGTGCTCGTGTCTTAAATCCGGCAGAGGTTCGGCTATGCATGGTGTCTATATGAGTATGAGGTTGAGGGTTGACTAATGCATCCTAAAAAGGCTCGGTCCTCGGATTTTCAAACCTAGGCCCACTCCCCGAGGTGGTGCCATGATCGGTTGGTGATCTGAGCGGGGGAACCATCAAGAGGCCGTAGGCGAAGAAACTGACACAGCATCTTGCCCACAACCAATATACCGTTCCCCCTTTCTAACTAGAAAGGACATATCAGGGTAATAATGAAAGTATACAGAATGCAAGTGTACATGCAGTGTGTGTGTGTGTGATTTTTAAAAGTGGAGAAAAGAGCCCAACAACTTCCATTCATCCTGTTCATCACATTCATGCATAGCAATTAATGAAATTTAAACAAAAATGTGTACCTACAAAACACAGGTGCAAGTGTTAGAATGTGGATGACAAACATAATACAAGATAATATGAATAAATGCATATTTTTTGAAAACAATTTTGAAAATTTAGTTTTGAAAATTTAAAGTGAATAGGATTGAACCAAGTTAACTGAAGACTCTACATGGGTAAAGGGTAAAGAGACATGACTACGGCCTAACCCTCTAAGTTTCCCCAGCGGAGTCGTCAGCTGTCGCGCCCAGATTTTTCGCACTCGAGGAATACTCACACAAGCGGGAAAAATGATGTACTCTCTCGTTAGAACTCACCCTCCTAGAAGAATGAGTGCCACTAGGTTTGAATTGAAAATTGATTAGAATAAAGGGCTTTTGGAAAAGATTTGGAGTCACCACCTAACTTGATTAAGGTGAGTTAGGTCACCTAAAAACTAAGAATAATCCGGAGACTACACTTAGGGTTTTTGAAAACAATTTTAAAAATATCTCCTCAAGAGAGGGTTTTTAAGAAAACAGGTTGTTTGGCAACCTTTGAAAAACATTTAGCCCTTTTTTGAAAAATAACTCCGTTTGGTCTATGAAAACAGTGATCCTAGGTTCGGAGGTTGGTTACGTGTAGGGAAGACGCACTAAGTCATCACCCTACCCCGCCCTTTCAGTACCTACATGTCAATCTACCCTAGATTTACCTATGAGAGTCTTCGACTAACTACTGTTCAATCTTATCCACTTTGGAAAACAAGGCTTGAAAAGAAACTAACGTGATGCTTGATATGCAAGTGCAAGGAATGAGAATTGAAAAATAGATTTAGAAAGAGACTAATTTCAAATAAATTTGAAGAGATGGAATTAAAATTGGAAATTTTGAAAAATTAGAAATAGAAATTTGAAATTGGAAGTTTGAAAATAGATTAGAGATTTGAAAAGATTGTGGAATTTGAGATTTGAAAAATATGGAGTTTTGAAATTTAAAAGAAGTTGTGGAATTGAAAATTTGAAAAATGTGGAGCAATTTGAAATTTGAAAGAAGTTGTGACCGCACCCATGAGGGTTGCCTACATATCCTTTTGAAGGAATCAGGTCAATCGTAGTTCGGACAAGAGTTTGATTGAAAAGAGATTGATTTGATTTGAAAAAGAGATTGAATTGGAAATTAGATTGAAAGATTGAGAGATTGAACTTTGAATAGAGGACTGAAAATTAGAATTTAGAATTTTGGAATTGAAAAAAATTGAATTTTGATTTGAAAAGATAAAACTTAGAAGAGAGATTTAGACTTATTTTTGGAAAGATGGAGGTTTAGGAAACCTAGACTTAAGAAAGCGAAGAGACGTAGGAAAGATTCAACTTGACTTGGAAGGTTTAGGAGATTAGGAAAGATTGGATTTAGGAAATGTTTGAATTAGGAAAGGGTCCGATTTAGGAAAGTTTCGAATTAGGAAAGTTTTCAACTTAGGAAAGTTTTGGAATTAGGAAAGTTTCAACTTAGGAAAGTTTTGAATTTGGAATGTTTTGAAATAGGGAAGTTTTGAAAATTGGAAAGTTTCGTTTTAAGAAAGGTTTTGAAATAGGAAAGTGTTGAATTTAGAAATGTTTGAATTAAGAAAGTTTTGAGTTTAGAAAAATCTTAGATTTGGAAAGATGTTGAAGTTTTGGAAAGTTTAGAAAGTTTGGAAGTTTAGAAAGATTTAACTTAAGAAAGTTTTGAATTTGGGTAACTTTGAATTTGGAAAGATTTGAAATTTAGAAAGTTTAAGATTTAGAAAGTTTTAGGGTTTTAGAAAATCTTGAGATTAGGAAAGGTTTGAGTTTAGGAAAAGTTTGAAAACTTAGGTTTGAAAAGTTAAGATTTGAAAAGAAGGTAGAATTAGGAAAGGGTTGAATTAAGAAAGATTTGAAAGTTGAGTTTTAAAATTTAGGAAAGATTTTTATGTTCAAGTTTTGAAAACTTAAGACTTAGGAAAATAGAAGTTTAGGAAGGAGTTGAATGAGGAAAGATTTGGGTTAGGAAGGGATTGGATTTGATTTCTAAAAGAGAAATTTTGATTTCGTTTTCAAAAATGGAGGATTGGATTTAGTTTCCTAAATGGGAATATTTGATTTGATGTCCTAAAGGGAAGATTTGATTTGGCAAGGATTTGGAAAGGGAGATTTTAGAAACCCTAGATTTGAAAAATTATAGTTTTGACGTAGAAAATAGGTTTTGGAAACATGTATAGTTTTGATGTAGAAAACAAGAGGTTTTGGAAACCTAGGTTTGGAGCAAAGTTTGAAAATCATGTTTTTGGAAAGAAAATTAGGGTTTCCTAATTGTGAGTTCTAGGGTTTGATTTGGGCTCTAAAGAGAAGGGATTTTTGGAAAGTGCGTTTTTGAAAACGAAGGTTTTCTAGAAGGGAATCCTAGAAGGAAGTTTTTGGAAAGTGAATTTGAAGATAGAGTTTTTGGAAAAAGATTTTAAAGAGGAGTTTTTGGAAAGTGAGTTTTTGGAAACACAGATTTTAGAAGGAAAATCCTAGAGTGGAATTTCTAGAAGGAAGATTTTGGAAAGAGAGTTTTTGGAAAGATTTTTGGGAAGAGTTTTTCTAAGAAAGAGATCTAGGGAAAGTTTTTGGAAAGTGGACTTTGAAGAGAGCGTTTTGGAAAGGAATTGAAAAAGGAAAGTATTGAAAGAAGTTTTTAGAAAACAATTTTGGAAAGAAGAGTTTTTGGGAAGTATGTTGAAAAAGAAGATTTTTAGGAAGAGATTTTTGAAGAGAGAGTTTTTTGGAAAGTATGAAAACGTCTCATTTTCCTAAAGCGATTGTAGCCATAAGAGGGCTAGAACCACTTTAAGAAAGTGGTTTTGAAAACAACAAGGGTTGAAAATATAGACCATGTTGGTCACTTTAAATGTAACACTTTCCTAAAGCAACCCTAGCCATGGAAAGACTAGAATCACCCTAGGATTGTGGTTTTGAAAACAAGTTTTTGAAAAAGAAATTTTGATATAATTTTGAAAACAAGTTTAAAAACGATTTTGAAAACAACTTTGAAAACGACTTTTGGAATATGCAAGACCATGATATGCACAATGCAATTTTGGGGTCGTGAACATACAAGGTTAAGGCTTCACCACATAATCAACGGGGCCGGACCCACGTGGTCTCTAGTTAGACTAGAAGAAAGCCCCCGACACAGTGTCTCTCCAATAGCCCAATCCTACACATGGACCGGGAATCCCCTTGTTTCAAGCATGCAAAGAAAGGGGGGCAAGAGTTGGGGAATTAAAATAGAGAAATCCCAAGTGGTTTGGGAGAGAGAAGAGAGAGGGGGAAGTGCGGAAATTTAAATGAAGAACCTACCTTGTATCTTGTTTATTTTGCACGCCTTGCTTTCTTCGGTCTTCGTCTTGATCTTCGTCTTCAATCTTCAAGAGCCGCCTTCGATATTCAAACTTCATATTGCAACTCTTCAAGTCTTCAAAGGAGTGTTGAAGGTTAGTGTAGGAGTGTATGGGGGTGTATAGGAGTGTATAGGAGGCTAGGGTTTAGTATATGGTGGCTAGGGTTTGGAAAACCTAGGGAAGCTAGGGTTTAGGAGGTGCTCGAGCTCTGTATATCAAAATATAGGAATTTTAGATTGAGTTTATGGACCCTTTTCACGTTGGAGGAGGCTCTTTCTTTATAGAGGTTGGACAACACTGGCGCCTGTTGCAGTGGCACCAGGCCAGAATTTACACTAGCGCCGCTAGGAGTGGCACCAGGCCAATTTTTGGCTTGGCGCCACTACTAGTGGCACCAGCCATTTAGGAAATATTTAAGGTCGGCAAGCAACGTATCTTTGACTAGATTTGGGCGCTTGCACTAGTGACTACCGTGTGATTTTTAGCCTGGCTTCACTAGGAGTGACTCCGGAAAGTCCGGAAATGATTTGAAGGAGCCGGGAATGATGCAGAAGGCCAGAAAAAAGTAGGAACACTTAAAATAGTGTCCTGGAGGTATTTGACTTGAGAAATGAGGATAAGATGGGTCGGAAAGGTTGACTGGGCCTTTAGGAGCAAAACGGTCAATCGGACTGGAAAACTGTCAGGACATACTCGGACTATCCCGAAAGAAGACTTAGGATCTGGAAATATTATTCAGAATGTTCCCAGAGGTTGCCGGTTTGATTCCCAGAGCCGGCAGGATCGGAAAAGGAGATCGGCCCACCAGGGGCAAAACGGTCATTTTTGTACCGGGTTTGCCGAAACTAACTCGGAATGAGCCAAAAAGATAAGCAAAGGTTGAAAATACTATAAAAAGCAGTCTCAGGAGATTACCGGTTTGATACCCAGAGCCGGTGTGGTCGAAAAAGGAGACCGGCCCACCAGGGGCAAAATGGTCATTTTGTACTGGGTTTGCCGGAACTGACTTGGAATGATCTGGAAAGGTAAAAGAAGGTTGAGAATACTATAAGAAGTAATCTCAGAGGGTTACCGGTTTGATACCCAGAGCCGGTGTGGTTCCTGAGGCATTCGGATGCCTAGGGGCAAAATGGTCATCTTGACCGGAAAGTCTCGGAAAAGGTCCAAAGGGCTGTTTGGTCATTTTTCACCAAAGTGGGCTAATAGACACTGGTGTTGACCTGGTTTTTCAGTGTTTCCGCCACTCTGACGGCGGTCGTCGTGACACAGGGGTTTGTTGGCAATTTCCTATATCGACCTATTTGTGAGTATTTCCATTACTCTAACGGTTATGATATTTATGAGTATTTTTGCTACTCGGACCGTCTCAAGGAATAAACTATCTCGAGAGAGGGATTGGAAAGGGGTCTTACCGCCTTCAAAAAGACGTGCTTAATTTGGAACCGTCTCGAGGAATAAAGTGTCTCAAGAGAGGGGTTGGAAAGGGGACTTACCGTCTCCGAAAAGACGTGCCTGATTTGGAACCATCTCAAGGAATAAACTGTCTCGAGAGAGGGATTGGAAAGGGGTCTTACCGTCTTCGAAAAGACTTGCCTGATTTGGAACCGTCTCGAGAGAGGGATATGAAAGGGGACTTATCGTCTTCGAAAAGACGTGCCTGATTGGAACCGTCTCGAGGAATAAACTGTCTCGAGAGAGGGATTGGAAAGGGGACTTACCGTCTTCGAAAAGACGTGCCTGAATTTGAACCGTCTCGAGGAATAAACTGTCTCGAGAGAGGGATTGGAGTCGGAAAGGAAAGGACAGTGCCCCTAAGGGCATTTTGGTCATTTTGCCTTTATTTGGGCCTAATGGGCCCACGAAGCGATGGACACATGGGATTTGGACTTAGAGAGTTGGTTTCGGTTGGAATACGCCCACAGTGACTTAAAAACAAGTCTGGACGGAGTGTAGACTGTCGAGCGGTAAAGAATGTGGTGCTTAGACTCTATCATGTATGTAACGGATTATATTTCAAGTCATAAAAGTTTCTGTTCCACAAATTTTAAATGACTATGCACAGGTGATCAACCAGTTTATGTAATACCGCCTCGGGTAGCCTGGCTACTGGTCGGTCATGTACCCCACATCTGCATAGACCGGGTTATGGGGCGTCACACTCTACAAGAATGAAGGTGAAGAGATATGATTGTGGCCTGACCCTCTAAGTGTTCCTAGTGGAGTCGTCAGCTGTTGCGCCTAGATTTTTCGCACTCGAGAAATACACACAAGCGGGAAAAATACTATACTCTCTCCTTAGAACTCATCCTCCTAGAAAAATGAGTGCGACTAGATTTGAATTGAAAATTGATTTGATTAAGGGTTTTTGAAAAACAATTTGGAGTTGCCACCAAACTCGATTAAGGTGAGTTAAGTCACCTAAAAACTAAGCACAATCCGAATATTACACTTAGAGTTTTTGAAAAAAAATTTTTGAAAATACTTCCTCAAGAGAGGATTTTTAAGAAAATAGGTTGTTTGGCAACCTTTGAAAATATTTAAGCCCTTTTGAAAATAACTCCATTTTGGTCTTTAAAAACAGTGATCTAAATTCGGAGGTTCGTTACGTGTAGGGAAGACGCACTAAGCCATCATCCTACCCCACCCTTGCGGTACCTACATGCCTATTCACCCTAGATTCACCCATTAGAGTCTTTAACTAATACATATCCAAAACTATCCACTTTAAAAAAGAATTTTTAGAAAGAAATTGAAATGATGCATGATATGCAAGTGCAAGAATAAGACTTCTATTTTGAAAATAGATTTGAAAAGAAGAATTGAAGTTTGAAATTGGAAAGAAAGTTTTAGAAATTGAAATTGAAGATTTGAAAATAGATTTTTGAAATTAGAAACTTGAAATAGATTATAGAATTGGAAGTTTAAGAAAAGTTATGAAATTAGAGATTTGAAAAAAGTTATGGAATAAGAGATTTGGAAAAAGTTATGACCACACGCATAAGAGTTACCTATACCCCTTTTGAGGAATCAGGTTAGTCATAGTTCGGATGAAAGTCCAATAGAAAATAGAAGGTTTGATTTGAACCTAGAATCGAATATTGGAATTTGGAATTTGGAATTGAAAAGATTGGACTTTGATTTGAAAAGATAGAACTTGAAAGAAGGATTTGGACTTGTTTTGGAAATATTGAGATTTAGGAAACCTAGACTTAAGAAATATAGGACTTAGGAAAGACTTGAGGTTTAAAAAATATTAGACTTGACTTGGAAGGAGTTTTAGAAAAGATTTGACTCGAATGTTGGACTTGGAAGATTAGGGAAGTTGGATCTTAAGAAAGATTGGATTTAGGAAAGGTTCAAATTATGAAAGTTTCAAAATAGGAAAGTTTCATTTTAGGAAAGATTTCGAATTAGGAAAGTTTAAAATAGGAAAGGTTTTGAAATTGAAAAGTTTTGAATGAGGAAAGTTTTGAATTAGTAATGTTTTGAAATTTAAAAAGTTTAGAGTTTAGAAAGTTTTGAATTTAGAAAGTTAAGAATTTGGAAAGATTTGAAATTAAGAAAGGTTTAAATTTTAGAAAGATTCAAAGTTTGAGTTTTAGAAATACTTGAAATTAGGAAAGGTTTGAGTTTAAGAAAGATTTGAAAATTTAGATTTAGAAAGTTGAAATTTGGAAAAGTATGGAATTAGGAAAGGTTGGAATTAGGAAGATTAAGAAGCTTAATGTTTTAGGAAAGATTTGAAAGTTTAAATTTTGGAAACTTAAGATTTAGGAAGGTATGAGATTAGGAAAGATTGGATTAGGAAATATTTGGATTTGGAAAGATTTGGATTTCCATTTCCTAAAACAAAAGATGGGATTTTGTTTCTAAAAGGAGGTGATTTGATTTTATTTCCAAAGATGGAGGATAGGATCTAGTTTCCTAAATAGGAGATTGAATTTAATTTCCTAAAACGGAAGATTTGATTTGGCATGGAATTGGAAATATGAAGTTTTGGAAATCCTAGATTTGGAATGCTATAGTTTGATGTAGAAAATAGATTTTGGAAATTTATGCTTTTAATGTAAAAAAAGAGATTTTGAAAACCTAGGTTTTGAGGCAAGATTGAAAATCATGTTTTAGGAAAGAAAATTAGGGTTTCCTAATCGTTGGCTCTAGAGCTTGACTTGGGCTCGAAGAAAAGAGATTTTGGAAAGGGAATTTTTTGAAAAGGAAGATTTTTTGAAGAAGATCTTAGAAAAGAGTTCTTAGAAAGTGAATTTAAAAAGAGAGTTTTTGGAAAGGGATTTTTGAAAAGAGTTTTTTAAAAAGGAAACTTCATAAGCATCTTTAGAAAGTGAATTTTGAAGAGAGTTTTAAGGAAAGGAGTTTGAAAAGAGTTTTTAGGAAAGTAAGTTTTGTGAAGGGAATTTTTAGAAAGCAATTTTGAAAAGGAGATTGGAGAGAGTTTTTAGGAAGTATATTGGAGAAGAGATTTTAGAAAGTAGATTTGAAAAGAGATTTTAGAGAGGATTTAAAAAGAGGTTTTGGAAAGTAGGTTTGAAAAGAAATTTGGAAAGGGATTTGAATGTGGACTTTTACAAGTCTCTAAAAATATCTCACTTCCATAAAATGATTCTAACCATGAAAGGATTAGAACCATTCTAGGATTATGGTTTTGAAAACAACAAGGATTTGAAAATGTGGACCATATCGGTCACGTAAAATGTAACACTTTCCTAAAGCAATCCTAACCATGGAAAGGCTAGAATCACCTTAGGATTGTGGTTTCGAAAACAAGTTTTGAAGAAGAAGATTTTAACACAAGTTTTGAAAATATTTTTGACGCAAGTTTTGAAAATGATTTCGATGCCAGTTTTGAAAACAATTTTTAGAGAGATGCATGATCATGATATGCACAATACAAGTTAGGGTCGTGAACATACAAGGTTAAAGGCTTCACCACATAATCAAGGGGGGCCAAACCAATGTGGTCTCTAGTTAAACTAAAAGAAAGCTCCCGACACGATGACTTTCAATAGCCTAATCCTACACATGGACCGGGGAGTCCCTTGTTTCAAGCATGCAAGAAAGCGGGGGTAGAAGATGGGGATTAAAATAGAAGAAATCCCAAGTGGGTTTGGAGAGAGAAGAGAGAAGGGGGAATTGTGAAAACGTAAATAGGAAACCTACCTTGCGTCTTCTTTACTTTGCTTTGTTATGCTTGCTTTATTTACTTCGATCTTTACTTTGCTTTGCATCGGTCTTCGAGAGCTTGGTTGGATCTTCAGGAGCTTCGGAGTTACAGCGCTTCAAGTCTTCAATGGAGACTTTGGAGGCTAGTATATGAGTGTATATGAGTGTATGTGAGTGTATGGCGGCTAGGGTTTGGTGTATAGAGGCTAGGGTTTGGAAAAGCTAAAGAGAACTAGGGTTTGGAGAGGCTTTGAGCTCTGTGTATCTAAGAGGAGAGTTTTTAGACTGAGTTTGCAGACCCTTTTAACTCTAGAGGAGACTCTTTATTTATAGACGGAGGATTGACCTAGCGCTTGTTGCAGTGGCGCCAGGAAAAATTTCCTTCGAGACCAAATTTTGGCTTGGCGCCACTAGCAGTGGCGCCAGCCACTTAGAAAAGTTTTAAAGTCGGTAAGCAACGTATCTTCAGAAGATTTGGGCGCCTGTACTAGTGACTACTATGCAATTTTTAGCCTGGCTTCATTAGGAGTGCCTTCGGAAGGTCCGGAAATGATTTAAAGGGCCGGGAATGCCCGAAGGGCCAGAAAGGGACAAGAACTTAGAATAGTGTCTGTGGGGTAGTAGACTTGAAAAATGATTATGAGATGTGTCGGAGGGGTTGACCGGTCCAATAGGGGCAAAACGGTCAATCGGACTGGAGAGCTGTCGGGATGGACTTGGAATGTCCCGGAAGAAGATTGAAAGTTTGGAAACATTAGTTAGAATGTTCCAAGAGGTTGCTGGTTTGATACCCAAAGCCCGCGTGGTTGGAAGAGGCGACCAGCCCATCAGGGGCAAAACGGTCATTTTGCATCGGGCTTGCAGGAACTGACTCGAAATGATCAGAAATGTATCGGAAGGCCAGGGATACTTATCAGAAACATCCCCAGGAGATTACCGATTTGATACCTAGAACCGATGTGGTTCCCGGGGCGCTCGGATGGCTAGGGACAAAATGGTTATCTTAACCTGAAAGTCTCGAAATTGCCCGAAACTGACTGAAAGGCACCTAATCATACCAGATTTTTTTTAGGACAATCTTTGGAAGGGTGGACTTACCATTCTGAGGAATTAGGTACTTTCTCAAGAAACGTGCCGAAAATGGCCCTAGGGGCAGTTTGGTCATTTTTCACCGGAGTGGGCTAGTAGACACTAGTGTTAACCTGGGTTTTAAGTGTTTTCGTCACTCTGACGGCGGTCCCGTGACGTAGGGGTTTATTGGCAATTCCCAATGTCGATCTGTTTACGAGTGTTTCCGCCACTCTAATGGTTACGATGTTTACGAGTACTTCCGTTACTCTAACGGGTTACGATCATTCCATATACTGCTTGATCTCAGGAAGCTGCTTGGTAGACTTATTGCCTGAGGAATCAACTTTCTCAAAAGGCGTGCTAAAATGAATATTCTTCATTGGCGGGCTAGCAAGCACCAAAGGTGGACCGTTCTACCATCTCGGGGACTTGGGGTCTCATCCCGGTCAACTAGTTTGAAGGGACTTATCATTCTGAAGAGTTCTCTCAGAAAACGTGTCGGACAGGATGGACTTATCCCCTCGAGGAATCAACTTTCACGAAAGGTGTGCCAGATTTAATTAGAATTGAAATTGGATTTGAAATTAAAACGGGGACTTACTGTCTTCGAATAGACATGCCTACTGGAATTGGACAGAACAATGCCTCAAGGGCACTTTGGTCATTTTGCCTCTATTTGCGCCCAATGGGCCCGCGAATCAATCGATTGACTGGATTATGTCTAGTAAACTAATTTGAACTAGAATATGTCCATATTGACCTGAATACAAGTCTGGATAGACTGGAGACTGCCAAGCGAGCAAAAATGGGGTCCTTACAACCACCACTAATAGGTACACCACCGTTATCAAAGAGAAATGCTTCGTGTAATGTAATGCCTCTTGTAATGCCATGTTAGATGTCTCCACTTCGGCTCACCACATCGGCTTACCTTTGATAATCTTGCTAAGATTGATAAAACGAGTTATCAAGAATGACCACCGTAAGCTAACCTCCACCATGTAATGCAAAATATGCACATAATGTATGTTGTATGCAATGTCACCTTATAAACTAACACCAACATCAATATAGATAATAAGACATTCAATACATTAAGAGTATGAATATCTTAAATCTGCCCACAATCATCACCAACAATAACAACAAGACATCTAATTGAATACGAATAACATTATCTTAAAACCCCACCTTATACCACTTACAGACAAGGTTAGGTCATTACTTAGTTGAACCAGAGTGTCTTGAAACTGCTTTCGCACCTAACACACACCACCATATTGTCGCGCCCCATTTCCAGACGTTGGGCCCTTTCCTCTCTTTTTCTGGGCCCGGGGGTGGGAATTTGGTACGGCGCTCTCTCATTAGAACTCGTCCTCCTAGAAGGGCGAATGCAGCGGGGTTTGAATTTGAAATGGAATTAATTTAGGGCTTTTTGAAAAGGTTTTTAGAGTCGCCACCTAACATATTTAAAGATGTGCTAGGTCATCTACACCAAGTAAAACCCGAGGGTTAAACTTAGGTTTTGGAAAATATTTTGTTTTTGGAAAACGTCCTCATGAGAGGGTTTTAGAAGGTAGAGTTGTTCGAAAACCCTAAAAACATTGGAAAGCCCTTTTAAAAATTGACTTTAGTTTTGGCCTTTGAAACAGAAATTCTTAAGCTCGGGAGTTGGTTACGTGTAAGGAAGATGTCCTAAGACTATCATCCTACTCGGCCCTTGCGGTGCTTATATGTCTAATCACCTTTTACACACCTAATTATGACTTACTGGCTACCTATGTTTAATGTTACCCACTTAGAAAAACTTTTGAAAATAGAATTTGAAGAAGAGTTTGAAAGAGGGAATTGAGTTTGAAAAATGGAATCGGAAATTTCAAAAGAGTTATGACCACACCCTATGAAGGATTGCCTATGTACGTTCTTAAAGAGGATCAGGTCAATCGTAGTTCGGACTAGAGTCTGAAATAGTTTAAATTTTGAAATGGGTTCTTATTCCTAGAAATTTTCCATTTTTAGAAAGTTTCCTTTTCAAAAAAGTTTGAGTTTGAAAATTTTTCCTTTTTAGGAAGATTGGACTTTTGAAATGTTTCCTTGTTAGAAAGATTTGACTTAAAAATGTTTCCTTTTCAAGAAGTTTGATTTGATTTTAAAATATTTTCTTTTCAGGAAGATTGAGATTTGAAAAGATTTGATTTGATTTGAAAAGATTTGAATTGAATTAAAAAGATTGAGTTTTGAAAATGTTTCACTTTCAGGAAGATTTGATTTTTGAAATGTTTCCTTTTCAAGAAGATTGAGATTTGAAAAGATTTTGATTTGATTTAAAAAGATTTCATTTTGAAAAGGGCAAGTTTGGATTGTTTCCAAAATTGAAGGAGTTAAATTAGGTTTAAATTTGGAAGATTTGAAAAAGGAGCGATTTAAGGGATTTGAAATGGAAGGTTTTGATTTGGTTGACTTTGAAAAGGAAAGTTTGGAAAAGGGAAGTTTTGATTGATTTGGAAATTGAACATTTTGAGGGTTTGAAAATGGTAGGATTTTGGCTTAAAAATGAAAGGTTTTCAAGTTGGCAAAAATGGGGTTTTCCTTAGATTGGACTTCTAGGGTTTAACAAATATGAGTTTTGGAAATAGCTCGAAAACCAAATCTTTTGAAAACATGTTTTAGGACCTGAAACTCTAACTTGAATTTTAGATATCTAAATGAATATCACACTTTGCTTAAAGTTATTCTAGCCATTGAAAAGCTAGAATCACTTTAGGCTTGTGGCTTTGAAAAGCAATAAAGGCGCGAGGCAAAAAATGTAGACCTTTTTGGTCCTTTTGAATGTCACACATTTCTCGAAACAACCCTAATCATGAAAAGACTAGGATCATTTTGAGAATGGATTTTTGAAAAGAGGCAAATGTTAGGCTATTAGAAGCCACTTAAAATGTCACACTTTTTCAAGAAAACCCTAACCATGAGAAGGTTAGGATCCACCTAGAATTGTGATTTTGAGAAAACAACTTTGAAAAATGGTTTTAAAGGATAAAGACATAACGAGAATGCAAATGCAATTTAACGATAGCAACGGCATGAAACATACAAGGTTTAGGTATCACCACATTGCAAGAGGGCCCTAAGGTCATGCTGTAAAGCAAGTGAGGGCCAAGAAGAGAGTCCCGATCGGTAATCTCCTCTTGTTCACTCTTGACATGGACTGAACGTCCTCTTGTTTTCAAGCATGCAAGAAAGGGGAGTTTAGGGATAGGGGGTTAAAAAAGAGAAGAACCCAAGTGGGTTCGGAGGGAGAAGAGAAAATAAGGGAGTACGAAAAAGTAAAAAGACGATTACCTTGTCTCATTGCTTCTTTCTTTAGTGGAGGTTCAGACCTTTGACTTGGAAAGGTTTTGAGAGCTTCCCAACAGTGAGGCAGTCCTTTAGTGGAGCTTGGAAGCTAGGGCTTCAGGAGTTTGAACTTCAGACTTGGCTGGCGAAACTGAGAGAGAGAGAGAGTGAGAGAAGGCTCCGGGAGCTGTCTGGAATAGAGGGGGAGAGTTTTTGAAGGATTTTTTTGACCCAAAATAGAGAGGGGGGAGGTTTATATTTATAGTACAAAAGTGGCAAAGTGGTGCGCCACTATAAGTTGCACAAGAAGATTTAATGCTGGCTTGAAAAAAGGCTGGATACGAGGCTGGTCAATTCGTAACTGATTCTGGGAGGGGTTATGCGCCACTATTAGTACCGCACAGCTAAAGAAAGGTCATGCTTCACTCAAAGTAGAGCAAGGAGGTTCTAGTTTGAAAAGGGAAGGTGTTAGATGGTGGGGCCTAGCTAGAAATAGAAGGGAATACTCTGGAAAATGTCCCGGAGGTTACCGGTTTGATTCTCAAAGTCGGTATAGTTAAAGAGAGTGACTGAATGGCGGTCACCTCATCCCGGGAGTTCTAGGGCTGATGTGGTTTCCTAGGGCATTTAGACGTCTACGGGCAAAATAATCATTTTGACCAGGGAACCTCCGGGAAAGGACTGGGGCTGACTAGATGGCATTGGAAATGCTGAACCGTCTAGGGACGGCTCTAGAAGGTGGTCTTACTGTTGTAAGGAATTTATACTTTCTCGAGGAACGTGTTGGCCTTGCTGGGGGCAAAATGGTTATTTTTCACTGGGACGGGCTAGCAAGCATCGGTGTTGACCGATCTGGATCTAATCTGGACTTTTGTCCAAGAAATTAGTACTTTCTCGGTGGACAGGCTTAAAAAGGTCTTACCGCCTTGAGGGATAAACTTTCTTGAAGGTCGTGCCAGACTAGGATGGTCTTCCATTCTTGAGGGATTTGTGCTTTCTTAAAGAACATGCCGAATTAGTAAACATTCTACATTGGCGGGCTAGCAGACGCCAAAAGTCAACCGCTCTTTCATCTCGGGAACTTAGGTACTTTATGGAGATGAGTGTGAAAGGAGCTTTATCGATCCGAGGAATAAGCCTTCTTAGTGATCGTGCTGTGCTGGATTGGATGGTCTTACCATCAATGAGGGATCAACTTTCTCAAATGACAAGACAACTGGATTTGACTTTAGATTTGAATGGACTTATTGCCTTATGGAAGACGTGCTAGGCTAGATTGGATTGAGTAATGCACGAGGGGCATTCATATGAAAATAGTCTTAAATACCTTTAATTTGATAGATCATGGATTAAAAATGCATTTCAGATAAAGAAGTTTTGTCCAATGAAAGATAGACTAAAATTCTAGAAAACAATGTTGTTGACAGCAATTTTTGGTCAAATTTAAACTACAATATCTCTCAATTTACAAGGAGTTAGAGTACAAACTTTATACCAATAGAACAATCTATGAGTCCACTTTCCAACACTTCAAACAACGCGGCGTTTCAAGTTTTCTAGGACGAGATATGACTATTTTACCAAAGTGCATTGTAGTTGTGGCCCGGAGGGCGTACTAGCACCCCTCCTCTAGAGGGGTGCACTATCAAGAGCACTCTAGCGCCCTTTGGCCAGTGAGCTACACCATCAGGTGCCCCTAGGCCCACTCTGGCACCCCGAGCTCACCTAGTTTGACCTAAATGATACCAAAACTTAGTTTTAAGACTCCCATGCAATCTCCAACCTGTTTCTAAGTGCTCTAAGCCTAAAATGAAATTCTAAGGTCTCAAACAAAGCTCTAAAACATTAAAACAAAAACACTATGCATGATTCAAGGTTTTCACTTGGAAGCCCTACACACTTCCCCACACCTCACCTCAATTCTCACCATCATCGCATGAAATGATATACTAACATGCAAGAACCCATAGAAACACAATGAAACAAGTATGAACATGAGATTTCTCACCTCAAACAATGAAAACACAACCTTCTTCTTCAATCCCTCCTTCTCTTCCTTTCTCTCTTTTTTCTCTCTTTTTCTCTCACTTTCTATTTTGCCAAACATAAGTTACTACACAAGCTCCTCCCATTCTCTCTCATCCCTTGACTTAAAGCCAACTATAGATACAAATTGTATCTAACACCACACATGTCACACACACACACACACACACACACACACACACACAAAAGATTTATGGAGCACACACCTCACATGTATAAAGCACACACCTAGGTGGCTTGAGGTTGAATCTCCCACCTCGCACCTCCTTGCTTCACCACACCACTAATCCACATGATTAGGATAATTAAACATGTTTAGGCTAATTAATCATCATTAACATTAAGCCTAGCATGGAGATTAGTTAAGCTAATTAATGATGCTTAAAAATGAATAACTCCCCATATGACATGCTTCATTAAAACATGTTAATCAAGCTCCTTGATTAAGAAAATCATGCACTCATAAGCATGCTATTAAGCTAAACATGATGTTAAACAAGATAGCGTCTGACAATTCTTCCCTCCTTTTAAGAATTTCATCCCGAAATTCACTTACCAAATTGGAATAGATATGAATATCACTTTCTCATATTTTTGTCACTACATCATACCTCTCACCACTGTAGCAGTTGTTTGAGCATTCTTCTGCGTCATAGCATCCACTCATGTCTAGATCCGTGGTTCAAAAGTAGTCCCTCATGCCCATTGAGTACTTCTAGATGTTCCTCTTCCACTACCAGCACCACGACCCGTAAAAGCTGTAGAATTCTGAGTGCAATCCTTAGCTTTATGCCCCAGCTATCCACATTAATAACATTTTCTACTCCTGGATACTACACAGTGTTTCACCACATGTCTTATGGCCACACATCTATAACAAATAATTCTTCACTTTTATCACCAAAAAATCCAAAGCCAAATAGTCTCACTGGAGATCTCCAAGGTTCTTGGCCTCTTAAACTTCTTGATCTCAGACTCTCGGATTTTTGACTGAGCTGTACTCTACCCTATCCACTAAACTTTGCAGACTTCGATGGTTCCTACCCTGAAGTCCTAGCTCTAACTTCAAACTTCCCCTTTCATATTGTTCTCTTTTTCCCTTGATTCTTCCACATCTTACTCCACAATCTTTGCTTTATTTACTAGATCCGTATACCTTATCATTTCAAGAGCTCAAATTCGAGATCAAATCCTCAACTCCAATCCCTATTGAAATCTTTTACATTTAGCTTCCTTAGTACGTACCAAATAAGGTACAAATCAAGATAACGACGTAAACTGCTCTACATACTCCGATACTGACATTTTTTCCTACTTTAAATAAATGAACTCATGTTCTTTTTGGTATCTATAACAATAGAAAAATATTGTTCACTGAATGCTTCCACAAATAGTTGCCAAGTAATAGATACTCCGACTACTTGAGATATCAAAAGTCACCTGACAGCTTCCCACCAATTCCTGGCCTCCCCTCTCAGCATGAATGTAGCCAATAGAAATTTCTATTCATCTGTCATAGCCATTGTCGCGCCCAGATTTTTCACACTCAAGGAATACACATACAAGCGGGAAAAATATTGTACTCTCTCATTAGAACTCATCCTCCTAGAAGAATGAGTGCGACTAGGTTTGAATTGAAAATAGATTTGAATAAAGGGCTTTTGGAAAAAATTTGAAGTCGCCACCTAACTTGATTAAGGTGAGTTAGGTCACCTAAAAACTAAGCGTAATCCGAAGACTGCACTTAGGGTTTTTGAAAATAATTTTGAAAATACCTGATCAAGAGAGCGTTTTTAAGAAAACAAGTTGTTTGGCAACCTTTGGAAAACATTTAAGCCCTTTTGAAAATAAACTCCATTTTGGTCTTTCGAAAACAGTGATCCTAAATTCGGAGGTTGGTTACGTGTAGGAAAGACGCACTAAGCCATCACCCTACCCCACCCCACCCCACCCTTGTTGTACTTACATGTCTATTCACCCTAGATTCACCTATGAGAGTCTTCAATTAATATATGCCCAAAACTATCCACTTTAGAAAAAGAATGTTTAAAAGAATGATGTATGATATGCAAGTCCAAGAAAAGAGATTTGAAAAGAAATTGATTTGATTTTGACAGAAAGATTTGAAAAGATAGGTTTGATTTTGAAGAAAAGATTGGGAGCTTGGAAATAGAGATTTGAAAATAGATTTTTGGAATTGGAAGTTTGAAATAGATTATGGAATTAGAAACTTGAAAAAGGTTGTGACCGCACCGATGAGGGTTGTCTACATATCCTTTTTGAGGAATCAGGTCAGTCGTAGTTCGAACAAGAGTCTGATAGAAAATAGAAGATTTGATATGGAAGAAGGAATTGAATTGGAATTTGGATTTTATTCGAATTTAGAATAGAAGATTGAAATTGGAATTTGGAATTGAAAAGATTAGGAAAATGTTTTGGAAAGATTCAGGTTTAAGAAACCTAAACTTTGGAAGATAGGATTTAGGAAGGACGTGAGATTAAGAAAGATTTGACTCGAGTGTTGAACTTGGAAGATTAGAAAAGATTAGAATTTAAGAAAGATTCGAATTAGTAAAGTTTCAAAGTAGGAAAGTTTCGTTTTAGGAAAGTTCTGTTTTAGGAAAGTTTTGGTTTAGGAAAGTTTCATTTTAGGAAAGATTTCGTTTTAAGAAAAGTTTGAAATTGGAAAGTTTTGAAAGTAAGAAAGTTTAGAATTTAGAAAGTGTTTGAGTTTTAGGAATTCTTGAAGTTATGAAAGGTTTGAGTTTAAGAAAGATTTGAAAACTTAGATTTGGAAAGTTAAGATTTGGAAAGGGATGGAACTAGGAAAGGGTTGAATTAGGAAAGATTTGGAAGTTTAAAGTTTGGAAACCTAAGGTTTAAGAAGGTACGAGATTAGGAAAGAGTGAATTAGGACAAGTTTAGACTAGGAAGGATTGAGACTCATATTTCCTAAAACAAGGGATTGGATTTTGTTTCTAAAAAGAGATGGTGTGATTTTGTTTCCAAAAACGGAAGATAGGATCTAGTTTCCTAAATAGGAAGATTGGATTTGGTTTCCTAAAGGGAAGATTGGATTTGGTTTCCTAAAGGGAAGATTGGATTTGGTTTCCTAAAGGGAAGATCGGATTTGGTATGGATTTGGAAAGATGATGTTTTAGAAACCCTAGATTTGGAAGACTATAGTTTTGGAAATATATATAGTTTTTGTGTAGAAAATAAGAGGTTTTGGAAACCTAGGTTTTGAGGCAAAAATAGGGAATTGGAAATCATGTTTTTGGAAAGGAAAATTAGGGTTTCCTAATCGTGGGTTCTAGGACTTGACTTGGGCTCTAAGGAAAGTGATTTTTGGAGAGTGAGTTTTTAGAAAGGGAGGTTTTTGGAAGGAAATCCTAGAGAGGAGTTTTTAGAAAGTGAATCTTGAAGAGAGAGTTTTTGGAAAGAAGTTTTTAGAAAGTAAAACTTTGAGAGAGTTTTTGGAAAGAGATTTTGAAAAAGAGATTTTTGGAAAGAGTTTTTAGAAAGGAAATTTAAGGAACGTTCTTAAAAAGTGAATTTTGAGGAGAGTGTTTTGGAAAGGAGTTTGAAAAAGAGTTTTGAAAAATAAATTTTTGAAAGGAATGTTTTAGAAAACAATTTTGGAAAGGAATTTTGAAAAAGGAGATTAGAGAGACTTCATGCAAAGCATGTTGTAAAAGAAATTTTTAAGAGGAGATTTTTGAGAAGAGATTTTTTAGAAAGTATATAAAATATCTCACTTTCCTAAAGTAATTCTAACCATAAGAAGATTAGAAACACTTTAAGATAGTAGTTTTGAAAACAACAATGTTTTAAAAATATGGACCATATTGGTCACTTTAAATGTAACACTTTCTTAAAGCAACCCTAACCATAAAAAAGCTAGAATCACCCTAGGATTTTGATTTTGAAAACAAGTTTTAAAATAGAAGATTTTGATGTAAGCTTTGAAAACGAGGTTGAAAACGAATTTTAGAAGAATGCAAGATCATGATATGCACAATACAAATTGGGGTCGTGAACAAACAAGGTTAAATGCTTCATCACATAATCAAGGAGGCCAAACCCACGTGGTCTCTGGTTAGACTAAAAGAAAGCCCCCGACACGGTGACCTTCCAACAGCTTAATCCTATATATGGACGGGGAAGTCCCTTGTTTCAAGCATGCAAGAAAGGGGAGGAAGAAGATGGGGGATTAAAATAGAAGAAAACCCAAGTGGGTTAGGAGAGAGAAGAGAGGGGAAAGATGTGTAAACTTAAAGAGAAAGCCTACCTTGTGTCTTGTTTATTTTTCTTTGCTTTGCGCGCTTTTTTTTTCTTGCTTTACTTCGGTCTTCGCTTCAATCTTCAAGAACTTGTCTTCAAGCTTTGGGAGCTTCAGGTTACAGCACTTCAAGTCTTCAATGGAGGCTTTGGAGGCTAGTGTACGAGTATATGAGAGTGTGTATCAGTGTATAGGAGGCTAGGGTTTGTGTATAGAGGCTAATGTATGGAAAACCTAAAGGAGACTAGGGTTTAGACAGGCTACAAGCTTTATATATCGAAAAGTAGGGTTTTTAGACTGAGTTTGCGGACCCCTTTCATGCTGGAGGAGGCTTTGTATTTATATAGAGAAGAATGACCCGGCGCCTGTTGCAGTGGCGCCAGGCCAAAAATCCTTCTGGCGCCACTAGTAGTGGAGTGGCGCCAACCACTTAGGAAAGTTTTAAGGTCGACAAGCAACGTATCTTGAGAAGATTTGGGCACCTGTACTAGTGACTATCATGCAATTTTTAGTCTGGCTTCACTAGGAATGGCCCCAGAAAGTCCAAGAAGGATTTAAAGGATCGGGAATGACCTGGAGGTAATGGACTTGAAAAAGGATGTCAAGGTTTGTCAGAAGGGTTGACCAAGACATTAGGGGCAAAACGCTTAATCGGGCCAGAAAGCTGTCGGGATAGTCTCAGAATGTCTTGGAAGAAGACTCGAGATTTGGAAACATTATTTAGAATGTTCCCAAAGGTTACCAGTTTGATACTCAGAGCCGGTGTGGTTGGAAAAGGCGATCGGCCCACCAGAGGCAAAACGGTCATTTTGCGTTGAGTTTGCTGGAATTGACTCGGAATGATCTGGAAAGATAATGGAAGGTCGAGACTACTATAAAAAAGCATTCTCGAGAGGTTACCGGTTTGATACCCAGAGCCAGTGTGGTCCCCGAGTCGCTCGGATGCCTAGGGGCAAAATGGTCATCTTGACTGAAAAGTCTCAAAATTGTCCCAAAACTGGCTAGAAGGCACCTAATCATGCCAAATTGTCTCTAAGACGATCTTGGAAGGGTGGACTTACCGCTCTGAGGACTTAGGTATTTTTTCAAGAAACGTGCCGGAATGTGGCCCTAGGGCAGTTTGGTCATTTTTCACCGAAGTGGGCTAGCAGGCACTGGTGTTGACCTAGGTTTTGAGTGTTTCGGCCACTCTGATGGCAGTCCCGTGATACAGGAGTTTGTTGGCAATTCCCTATATCGACGTGTTTGCGAGTATTTCTGCTACTCTGACGGTTGCAATGTTTGCGAGTACTTCCGCTACTCTAACAGTTTGCGATCATTTTTGAGACTGCCTGATCTCGGGAAGCTACTAAAGGGACTTAGTGCCTGAGAAAACAACTTTCTCAGAAGGCGTACCGAAACGGACATTTCTGCATTAGCGGGCTAGCACGCGCCAAAGGTGGACTGTTCTACCATCTAGGAGACTTAGGGTCTCGTCCCGGTCGACAAGTTTGAAGGGACATACCGTTCCCAAGAAACTTTGTTCAAAAGACGTGCCGAACAGGATAGACTTACCGTCTCGAGGAATCAACTTTCTCGAGAGAGGGATTGGAATTGGAATTGGACTTGAAAAAGGGGACTTACAATCTTTGAGAAGACGTGCCTGATTTGGAATTGGATCGAACAATGCCCCTAAGGGCATTTTGGTCATTTTCCCTTTATTTGGGCCTAGTGGGCCGGCGAAGTGATGTATTGACTGGATTAGGACTAGGATTCTAGAATATTTCCATATTGACTTGAACTCAAGTTGGGACAGACTGGAGACTGCCGAGCGGGCAAAAATGGTGTGCTAACAACTGCCCCTCTTTTTCCGTCTTTGCTTGTCGAAGATAGAAAACGATAAAGTAATAGTCCCATGTTGACTGTTGTCGCGCCCGGATTTTTCGCACTTGAGGAATACACACACAAGCGAGAAAAACACTTTACTCTCTCGTTATAACTCACTCTCCTAGAAGAATGAGTGCGACTAGATTTGAATTGAAAATAGATTTGAATAAAGGGCTTTTGAAAAAATTTTGGAGTTGCCACCTAACTTGATTAAGGTGAGTTAGGTCACCTAAAAACTAACCATAATTCGAAAACTCCACTTAGGGTTTTGAAAAACGATTTTCAAAATATCTCCTCAAGAGAGGGTTTTTAGGAAAACAGGTTGTTTGGCAACCTTTGGAAAACATTTAGCCCTTTTTGAAAAATAACTCCTTTTGGTCTTTCGAAAATAGTGATCCTAGGTTCGAAAGGTTGGTTACGTGTAGGGAAGACGCACTAAGCCATCCCCCTACCCCGCCTTTTCGGTACCTACATGTCAATCTACCCTAGATTCACCTATGAGAGTCTTCAAATAATAAATGTCCAATCCTATTTACTTTAGAAAAAGAAATTTTTGAAAAGAAACTAACGTGATGTATGATATGCAATTGCAAGAAAAGGGAATTGAAGAATAGACTTGGAAAGAGATTTGATTTGCTTTGAAAAGGAAGAAATAGAAGTTTGAATTTGGAAAGAAGATTTTGGGAATTGAAAATAGAGATTTGGAAATAGAAATTTAAAATTAAAAATTTGAAAATAGATTAGAGATTTGAAAAGATTGTAGAATTTGAGATTTGAAAAATGTGGAGACCACACCCATGAGGGTTGCCTACGTATCCTTTTGGAGGAATGAGGTCAGTCGTAGTTTGGACAAGAGTCTGATTGAAAATAGAAGATATAATTGGAAGAAAGAGATTGAATTGGAAATTGGATTGGAAGATTGAGAGATTGAACTTTGATTGGAAGATTTGAAAAGACTTGACTTTGGAAAACTTGGTTTTAGGAAACCTAGACTTAAGGACTTAGAAAAGAAAGATTGGATTTGAGTTGAAAAGATTTTAGAAAAGAATTGACTTGAATATTGGACTTGGAAGATTAGGAAAGCTTGGATTTAGGAAGGGTTCGAATTTGGAAAGTTTCATTTTAGGAAAGTTTCATTGTAGGAAAGTGTCATTTTAAGAAAGTTTCATTTTAGGAAAGTTTTGATTTAGGAAAGTTTCAACTTAGGAAAGCTTTAGGTTTAGGAAAGTTTTGAACTTGGAAAGTTTCGTTTTAAGAAAGGTTTTGAAATAAGAAAGGTTTTGAAAATAAGGAAGTTTTGAAAATAAGGAAGTTTTGAGTTTAGAAAGTTTTAGATTAGGAAAGATTTGAAGTTTTAGGAAAATTTAGAATTTAGAAAGATTTAGGTTTAGAAAGATTTAACTTAAGAAAGTTTTGAATTTAAAAAGCTTTGAATTTGGAAAGATTTGAAGTTTAGAAAATTTAAGAGTTAAAAAGTTATAGAGTTTGAGTTTTAGAAAATCTTGAGATTAGGAAAGCTTTAAGTTTAGGAAATATTCGGAAACTTAGATTTGGAAAGTTAAGATTTGAAAATGAATAGAATTAGGAAAGGGTTGAATTAGGAAAGATATGAAAGTTGATTTTTAAAATTTAGGAAAGATTTTTATGTACAAGTTTTGGAAACTTAAGATTTAGAAAAGTAGAAGATTAGGAAAGAGGTGAATTAGGAAAGATTTAGATTAGGAAGGGTTAAGATTCTTGTTTCCTAAAACAATAGATTGGATCTTGTTTCTAAAAGAGAAGGTTTGATTTTATTTCTAAAAACGGAGGATGAGATCTAGTTTCCTAAATGGGAGATTGGATTTGCTCTCCTAAAATGAAGTTTGGATTTGACAAAGATTTGGAAATGGAGGTTTTAGAAACCCTAGATTTGGAAGACAATAGTTTTGACGTAGAAAATAGGTTTTGAAAATGTGTATAGTTTTGATGTAGAAAACGAAAGGTTTTGGGAACTTAGGCTTTAAGGCAAGTTTGAAAATCATGTTTTTGGAAAGAAAATTAGGGTTTCCTAATTGTGGGTTCTAGGACTTGACTTAGGCGTCAAGAAAAGGGATTTTTGGAAAGTGCGTTTTTGGAAACGAAGATTTGTGGAAAGATTCTAGAGAGGAGTTTTTAGAAAGAGTATTTTGAAGATAGAGTTTTTGGAAAGAGATCCTTAAAAAAAGATTTTTTGGAAACTGTGTTTTTGGAAACGAGGTTTTAGAAGGAAAATCCTAGAGGGGAGTTTCTAGAAAGAAGATTTTGGGAAAAGAGTTTTTAGAAAGATTTTTGGTAGAAGATTGTTAGAGAGAGTTTTTGGAAAGATTTTTAGGGAGCGTTTTTAGAAAGTGGATTTTGAGGAGAGTGTTTTAGAAAGGAGTTGAAAAGAGAGTTTTTGAAAAATAGACTTTTGGAGAGAATTTTTGAAAACAATTTTGGGAGGAAGAGTTTTTGGAAAGCGTATTGAAAACGAAGGTTTTAGAAAAAAGAGACTTTTGAAAAGAGAATTTTTTCGAAAGTATAAAAACGTCTCACTTTCCTAAAGTAATTCTAACCATAAGAAGGTTAGAACCACTTTAAGAAAGTGGTTTTAGAAAACAACAAGATTTGAAAATATGGACCATAAAAGTCACTTTAAATGTAACACTTTCCTAATGTAACTCTAGCCATGGAAAGGCTAGAATCACCCTAGGATTGTGATTTTGAAAACAAGTTCTAAAATATGAGATTTTGATACAATTTTCAAAACAAGTTTAACGCAAGCTTTGAAAACGAGTTTGAAAACGATTTTTGGAAGATGCAAGACCATGATATGCACAATGCAAATTTGGGGTTGTGAACATATAAGGTTAAGGCTTCACCACATAATTAAGGGGGCCGAACCCACGTGATCTCCGGTTAGACTAAAAGAAAGCCCCCGACATGGTGACCCTCCAATAGTCCAATCCTGCACATGGACCGGGAATTCCCTTGTTTTAAACATGTAAAGAAAGGTGAGAAAAAGATGGAGGATTAAAATAGAGAAAACCCAAGTGGGTTAGGAGAGAGAAGAGAGAAGGGGAAGTGTAGAAACTTAAAGAGAAAGCTTACCGCATGTCTTGTTTATTCTGCTTGCTTTGCGCACCTTGCTTTTCTTACTTTGGTCTGCACTTCAATCTTCAAGAGTCATCTTCAATCTTCAAAACTTCAGATTGCAGCTCATTAAGCCTTCGAAGGAGGGTTGGAAGCTGGTGTATAAATGTATGAGAGTGTATAGGAGTGTACGTGAGACTAGGGTTTGTGTATGGTGGCTAGGGTTTGGAAAACCTAGAGAAGCTAGGGTTTAGGAAGTGTACGAGCTCTGTATATCAAAATATAAGATTTTTAGACTGAGTTTGCAAACCTCTTTCACATTGAAGGAGGCTCTGTATTTATAGAGATGGGATAGACCTAGCGCCTGTTGCAGTGGCGCTAGGGCAAAATTCCTCTTGGCGCTACTAAGAGTGGCGCCAGGCCATTTCTTGGCTTGGCGCCACTACTAGTGGCACCAGCCAGTTAGGAAAGTTTGTTAAGTCGGCAAGCAACGTATCTTTGACAGATTTGGGCGCCTGTACTAGTGACTAGCATGCAATTTTTTGCTTGGCTTCACTAGGAGTGACTCCGAATAGAAAGGTTTAACTGGGCCTTTAGGGGCAAAACAGTCAATCGAATCGGGAAGCTGTCGGGACGAACTCAGACTGTCCCAGAAAAAGACTCAAGATTTGGAAACATTATTTAGAATGTTCCCAAAGGTTTTCGGTTTGATACCCAGAGCCGGTGTGGTCGGAAAAGGTGACCGGCCTACCAGGGGCAAAACTGTCATTTCGTACCGGGTTTGCCGGAATTGACTCGGAATGAACCGAAAGGATAAAGTAAGGTTGAGAATACTACAAAAATCATTCTTGAGGAGTTACTGGTTTGATACCCAGAGCCGGTGTGGTCGAAAAAGGAGACCGGCTCACTAGGGGCAAAACGGTCATTTTGTACCGAGTTTGCCAAAACCGACTTGGAATGATCCGAAAAGGTAAAGGAAGGTTGAGAATACTATAAGAAGGAATCTTAGAAGGTTACCGGTTTGATACCCAGAGCTGGCGTGGCTAGAAAAAGGCGACCGGCCCGCCAAAGGCAAAACGGTCATTTTGCACCGGGTTTGCCGGAATTGACTCGGAATGATCCGGAAAGATAGAGGAAGGTCGAGAATACTTTAAGAAGTATTCTCGGAAGGTTATCGGTTTGATACCCAAAGCCAGGGTGGTCCCCGGGGTATTCAAATGCCTAGGGGCAAAATGGTCATCTTGACTGGAAAGTCTCAGAATTGGCCCAAAACTGACTAGAAGGTACCTAATCATGCCGGATTGCCATTAAGACAATCTTAAAAGGTTGGACTTATCGTTCTGAAGACTCAGGTGTGTTCTCGAGAAACGTGCCGGAAAAGGCCTAAGGGGCAGTTTGGTCATTTTTCACCGAAGTGGGCTAGTAGGCACTGGTATTGACTTGGGTTTTGAATGTTTCCGCCACTCTGACGGCGGTCACGTGATACGGGAGTTTGTTGGCAATTCCCTATATCGACCTGCTTGTGAGTATTTTCGCTACTCTAACGGTTATGATGTTTGTGAGTATTTCCGTTACTCTGACGGCTCGCGATCATTCCTGAGACTGCCCGATCTCGGGAAGCTGCGAAAGAGACTAAGCAGTTGAGAAGTCAAATTTCTTGGAAGGAGTGCCTAAACGGACATTTCTACATTGGCGGGCTAGCAGACGCCAAAGGTGAACCGTTCTACCATCTAGGGGACTTGGGGTCGCGTCCCGGTCAACAGGTTTAAAGGGACTTACCGTTTCGAAGAGATTTTCTTTGAAAAACGTGTCAGACCATCTCAAGAAATCAACTGTCTCGAGAGAGGGATTGGAATCGGAAAGGAAAAGAGGAATTATCGGCTTCGGAAAGACGTGCTTGATTTGAAATTGGAAAGAGGACTTACCGTCTTCAGAAAGACGTGCTTGATTGAATAGATTTATCGTCTCGAGGAATCAACTGTCTCAAGAGAAGGATTGGAATTGGAATTGGAATTGAAAAGGGGACTTACCGTCTTCGAAAAGACACGCCTGATTGAATAGATTTACCGTCTCGAGGAATCAATTGTCTCGCGAGAGGGATTGGAATTGGAAAGGAAAAGGGGACTTATCGTCTTTGGAAAGACGTGCTTAATTTGGAATTAGAAAGGGGGATGTCCCCTGGGGCATTTTAGTCATTTTGCCTTCATTTGGGTTCGATGGGCCCGCGAAGTGACGAATTGACAGATTAGACTTAGAAAGTTAATTTGGATTGAAATATACCCACAATGACTTGATCACAAGTCTGGACGGAGTGGAGACCACCGAGCGGTAAAAAATGGGGTGCTTACAACTGCCCCTCTATTTCTATCTTTGCTTGTAGAAGATAGAAAACGATAAAGTAAGAGCCCTATGTTGACCATGAGGTAGTTGGAGGGACGGATTTTGGAAAACGGGGGTTTGGAAATGAATATTGGGCCCAAAAGGCCTTCGAAAATGAGTTTTGGCAGGAAAAGGGCAAAGGTGCCCAGAATTGGAAACTGGCACCACTAGGAGTGGCACCTTTGGCAGAAGAAGCTTGGCGCCTCTACTAGTGGCGCCAGACTTGGAGTTAAAACCAAAAAAATTATGGTTCGAACATTTGCGGTATTTGAAGAGTTTTTTGCAAATCCGAGAGACATTACGAGGAAACCGACTTGGACATTGAAGGAGCACTTCTTGGAGACCACGAGTGATTGCCGGAAGGAGACCACGTCGCCGGAAGAGAAGATTTCGCCGGAGAACTCCAAAAAAGTGAGTTTTTCAAATTTTTGTTGATTTTGATGTGTAGAATTTCGTTTGAATTGTGTGACTAGTGAAAATTGATGTTTTGGTATGTTTTGAACACTATGGGGATATTATTTTTGCATTTTGGTGCTTGTTTGATTGAATTTGAGTGATTTTACATTATTATGTGAAGAGAGTTTTCTGTTGGAATAGTGAGTTTGTTCCTACAGGCTTGGGCATTACATTTTTTGGTTAGATTTTTGTGCAATGTGCCTTAGAAAAATGTGTTTAACAACCGCGTGAAGTTTCGTGATTTTTTGAAAACTCGGTGAATTTTTTATTTTTTTAAAAATAGGAAAATACTTAGAAAATTAGGAAAGTTGGAAAACTCAGAAAATTGATGGAATTTTTAGAGTTTAAAATTTTGAAAATATAGGGATATTTTTAGAAATCATTTGAAATGATTTTGAGGAATTTTAGGACATTTTTGAAAGCCATTGATTTTTTAGAAAAATAAAACATGTGTTTTGAAAATTTCGAAAAGTGTGAGCGGGTCCTGATGTTATGGGATTGTAACGTTAAAAAGTGCCCGCTTTGTGTTTCGTGTTGATGTCATGGGTGTTGTAGGGGCCATTTTTAAATGGGACTTTGTCGAAATTTTTAAAATTTAGAGGAAGAATTAGGAAAGGTTTAGAAATAAAATTTTTTTGAAGGAAAAAGACAGAAAACCTTTGAGATTTGACTTGAAGTTGGAAAATCGAAGGGCGTATGTAGGGAATTTGCCTTATCATTTGAAATTTTTTATTCATTCTGTTTGTGTTAGTTGTTTAATTTATTTTACTTTATTATGTTATTATTTATCTGCATGTGCGGTACATTAACACCTCTTACCTTGGCTTTCCTTTTCAGGATGGCAGTTGCGGGTGATGACGGTTCTGAGAGGAGACGTCGCTCGAGGAAGGCGGCTCAAACAGATTCTGTCAGTAGCTCCAGCTGCTTTAAAGGTAGTCAGGACTCTGCCAATCGGGCACCTTCTAGCCAAAGTGGGAGGGGGGAGTAGGCCTCCAGTCGACCCCTTCCCTCCAGTTGAGCTAGCCTTCGAGGATGAGATAGACATTGAGGTTTCCCACTTTTTACTTTTGGGATGGCCGACGCTATTTTAAGCTGACTACGGGTTTGGTATGACAGGTATCCTCCAAATGAGCAAGACATTTTCGCTGGTCCTTTGGTTGCATGGCTTCTCTCCTGTTAGTGTAGCCTGTTTTCTAACAGTGGTTCCCTTTTGGCCACCTGACCTGTCTCTCTTCCATTTAGAGAATGTGAGCTTGCCCCTACTCCCCATGAGTATGGCTTCCTCCTAGGTCTTCGGGATGGTTCAACTAATATTATGGGACCCACTTTTCTTGATGGCTGCATCACAATTGTCGCTTTTCAGCTTAGGCTCCATTTTGTGGCCTTTTCTTCTGATCTGTTGCCCCAGTTTCCATATGTCTCAATGAAGTTCTTGTTTCTCTCATTTTGAGCTTGCGACGGATAGGGGATTGGCATACTCCTCAAGATTGGTCCATTTTTCCATGGTAGCCCTACCTCTGTGTCTCCTAAACCTGTTGATGTTTCCACTGGAGGGGGGGATGACTTGGTCGACTGTCAGTTATGTGCATTGCTTGTCAAGATTCGTGGGGGGCATTCCCATGCTTCTATGGTTGTGGGAGAGACCTTCGTGAGCCTTACTAGACTCTAGCCGGGGGTCAATGCTCATTTTCAGGGATATGCTTCATTATTCCAGCTTTAAGCGATCAGACACTTATTCGTTACTCCCCTTTTTCAGCATACATGGTATCTTGAGTCAGGAGTCATTTGATTGGGGAGGTCGAGGGTGGGTCATTGCCCCATTCTCTGTTTCTTGTCGGTCATGGAAATCTGAGCTTTCTGAGGTGTGTAACGGTGCTGTAGATGTCTGAGTGGTGGCTTTAGCTCCTTTTTGCATTTTACCATGTTCCTTATTTCTTATTTGAGAGAGAGGAAAAGACACAGAGTTAGTTTTTGTACAAAAACAGTTTACTTATGCTAGTTCTAAAAATGCACAGGTAGAAGCATGTTATACTTTCTTTCTTTTTATTTTTACGAATGCACATGAAATTAGATGTATGACTTATTTTGCATGTCTTAATTTATATATATATATATATATATCTTCTTTTTTTTTATAAATGCACAAGTTCATACAGAAATGGAATTTAATGTATGCTATACTTTTTGGAAAATGCACATATAGGAATGGAATTGAATGCAATGTCCTCCATTTTTTTCTGATAAATGCGCAGATTTATGTAAGAATTAAATTAAATGCATGACGTACTTCCTTACAAATGAACAAGTTCATACAGGAATGCAGTTGAATGCATGCATAGATACAAACTACACAGGAATCTAAATGGATGTACAAGTTATACATGTCATGGATGCAATATACTACACATATATAAACTATTTCCAAAGAATGACCTAGGATTGCCCCAGGGCCCATACTCCCAGGATTCTATTTCCTTTTTAGGATTCTGCCCCATTCAGTTCTGTCCCATTCTCATCGGGGTGTGATAGCATTTATACCATTCTCTAGGGATCTTGACCTTTTTGTTTGCTATCCTATCCTTACTTTCTACAGGGTTACTGTTTGGGGTTTTTCTAATCTCACTTGGTTTTTCTCTCTCAGATTTCCAAAATGCCACCATGGCTTGAGTGACAACTTACATGCCCTTTGCAGAGCGATAAACAGTTAAGCCCTCAATCCGAGAAGACTTCTTTTAGGACCGTAATGTAGGTTGGGTTCAGGGGTTGCAAGAAACAAAAGGATATTTAGGCTTGAAGATCTTCTTTTAGTGGGTTGTTTAAACTGAAACCATCTGAGCACACCTTGGAGCATGAGATTGCCCCTTGCATTCCCTTCCAATTCTCCTTTCTTATCCTAGTTGTCTTGGTATTGTTCAGGCTTATCTGGACTAAGCAATTTTCTTTGATCAAAGAGGACTTTAATTTGGACTGTAACATAGGCTAGGTTGAAGGGTTAATGAATGAACGGGATATTTAGGCTCAAATTTGATGTTATTCTCAATAAGGTTTAGATCCGCACCATCCTTGATTTGTCTTCCAGTAGGGTTTGGTCCCCTAATTTCTCCTTGAGCTTCGGCAACACGTCTGGCTCATCTAGATCAAGCAATCATTTTTTCAATCAGAGAGGACTTTAGTAGGGTTGTAATGTTAGGCCATGGTTTTGGGTTTTTACAAGAAAGGGTAAAGGCTCAAACCTATTACCTCTACTTGGTGGCTTTGTTACCTAGGTTCACCTTTGAATTTTCTCTTTTACAAGAGGAGTTGACCGTTCTCGTAACTTTTGACCTTCTTAGTCTGACATTTGCCCCTTTTCTTTCTTCCCTCTCTTTTTTCTTTTTCTTTTTTTTTTATTTTATAACTTCGGTCTTTCTTTTATGCTTTTCAAGATAGCACAAACATGATTCTTTTTCGGTCTTTTCTCTGATATGCCCCTTTTTTTTCGAACATTTCTACAACTTCTTTTTCTCAAATCATTTCCTTAGCATTTCGATTTAACCCATTGTGGACGGTGATCCCTAGGTTGGGGTGTTTTCTGAAAAGGAAAGATAACCGGCTCAATAGGTTTGACAAGGGTTGCTTTTAACTATATGAAAAATGAAATGAGGGTCTTTCTTCATTTTGAACAAGATTGCTTGATCCATAGAGCCTGCACGTTACTTCAGCTTGATGGTCGATGACGTTCTCTGCCAGATCTTCTGCTTCCTGTCTGCCCCAGTGTGGGGGGATGGTTTCAGATCGGGGTTGACAAAAAAAATAAAAAAACTTCCGCTTCCTGCAAGGCACTAGTGGGTTAAGCAAAAGGGCATATTTTTGTGTATAGTAATAGAATTGAGGGCCTCTAATCATTTCAAATTGAATTGCTTAGTCCATAAAGCCTTTGTACAAAATTTAGACAATATTTCTAGGGATGATGTGTTTCAGCCAGTGAATCCCTACATATTCTATCGAATCAACTACTCTGTGCTTACCCCGGTGTGGGGGATGGTTATTGGTTTGGGGACATCTAAATAAAAATCAGTTACGGCTCTAGTAGGCTGAGCAAGAGGTAGTGTTTATTTAGGATAAATAGAACAATGACTTCTCATCATTTTGGGGACTCGGCTACCCATCGCCTACCCAGGATGTCATGGAAGTGTCGCCTTTTCAATAAAATTCGCCCTTCTTTGTTGAAATTGCATTCCTCCTATCTCTCACTCTCTCTCTCAGTCTCTCAAAGGTTTTAACCCCTTTTAAATGGGTTGCCTATGCTATCCCATTCTTTAAATCGAGTCATTTACCAAAAGGGAAAGAATCCCTAAAAGTAATAATCGTTCATAAGAGTATGAGACAAAGGGGATAAACTGGTAACTACCTATTTTCATTTAGAAACATAATTACATGGCATGCAGTGTTCATTTAAATAAGATATGCAAGAAATAGAAAAATACAAAGGAAACAGATGAATTTTATAAAAACCTCCCTTTTCTTGTGGGCCTCTTGGTGAGAACCGTTAACAGGGTTTTGAAACTATGCCGACTGCTTCGGTATTTCATTCCTCGGGTGTATCACCAAACGACGGAGGGAGAATTGACAGATCTTTTGAGGTGTTTGGCATGCATTCAAAAGTTAGGAGATTCTTTCACAGTAATACATGTGTCTGACAAAACTTTGCAAACGATGAAGCCTTCTTCAGCACAGATGGTAATTGTCGCGGCATGGCGGGGAGGTAACGTCTTACTGATGAAGGTTAGTTCTTATTACTCCCTGATGTAAGTTTGGCCTCTTCTAACAACTAAGCTCATCCTTCCATGAGTTTGAACTTGGTGGGGGTGCTAGACAGATTCTATGAATTCAGTCGTGCTCTCTGACCTACAAAGAGAAAAAGAAAAATAGAATGCAGTCAGCATGTGGAGTTTGAGGTTCTATGCGATGCATGTCCTATGAAGGTTCCTTCTTTGAAGGAATCTAGGCATGATGACAAGTCTATTTTAGAGTTGGGGTTTTGCCCCTATTATGCAATACAATACCTCTTTGACATGGACCGGTTGATGTTTCCTTATTTGGGCAATCCCGCTCCATGGACTGAGAGAGATTTGAGTTTCTCTCGAGATATGGTACTATACATGCCATGAATCCTTAGGGTTTAAAAACCCTTAGGAGTTTTGATAGGTTCGATTAACATGAGATTGGATTGCTCCTTTCTCTCTACGGTTGATTAGATGCATGAGAATGAAATGACTTGAGTTTCTTGGAACTCTTGTCTTGGAATGGATAGGGGTACATGAGCATAAAAGAAATGAACGTGTAAGCAATATGATGATAGTAAGTGAGTGTTTTAGAAAACCCCCCTTCTTGTCTTGTGTTTGCCTTCGATTCTCTTGGTATTTGGAGATGAGAAGGGGGAGGGCAGAAGACAAGAAACATAAGAGGAGTTAGTGCCTCGATTTGAAATTTTTTATGCAATACATGTCCTAGAGGTGCCCCTACTTAAGGGAAACTAAACATGATGCATTTGCTCACTTTTGGAGATAGGGGATTTGCCCCTGTATGCAGATACCTTAACGTCAGATGGGAAACTTTATCCATTTGCATATTCATCCATCCATTTGCTCAAGGAAAATAAAGAAATACATTGAACTTTGGGTTTTAGATACAAAAGAATTGAAATACATTTTATCAGGGGGAAGGGAGCATTTTCCTTGGGACTTCCACCTATCTAGTTTTACAAAGAAAAAAAAAACCTAAACTACTCTTGAGTCTTCGGATTCGCCTTCACCGAATTTGATGTCGAGGAGGTCGCTGAGAGACTTTGTTAATTGACTGCCGCTTGTCTTCTTGGCAACCCTATCTCCGTGAGTATAGAGGGATTGAGGCCCCTCTTATGGAATGGACTGGTATGCATGCCATGAGTCCCTTAGGGTTACGTGGGAACCCTTAGGGTTTGGGTAGATTTAATGCAAACGAGAGTGACCTTGGTGTCACTCTTAAAGGGTTGATCATATGCACGAGAATGCAGTGACTTGAGTTACTTAGAACTCTTGTCTTGACATGGGATATTGAATGCATGAACATAGATATACAAAGAGTATAAGGAAAAAGAATGCAATAGCAAGGTAAACGTGCATGCATGAGCAGTTAGACGGGCATTATAACAGTATGAATACAATCATTATAACAACAGGAATAGACAGGTATAAATGAAAATAAGAGCAGTCGCCCTTTCCTCCATGTTTTTGGAAAACGGTGCCTATGTCTTAAATCCGGCAGAGGTTCGGCTATGCATGGTGTCTATATGAGCATGAGGTTGAAGGTTGACTAATGCGTCCTAAAAAGGCTCGGTCCCCAGATCTTCAAACCTAGGCCCACTCCCCGAGGTGGTGCCATGATCGGTTGGTGATCCGAGTGGGGGAACCATTAAGAGGCCGTAGGCAAGAAACTAACACATTATCTTGCCCACAACCAATATACCATTCCTCCTTTCTAACTAGAAAAGACATATCAGGGTAAAATGCAAGTATGCAGAATGCAGGTGCACATGCAGTGTGTGTGTGATTTTTAAAAGCGGAGGAAAGAGCCCAACAACTCCCATTCATCCTGTTCATCACATTCATGCATGGCAGTTAATAAAATTTAAACAAAATGTGTACCTATAAAACAAAGATGCAAGAGTTAGTATGTGGATGGTAAACTTAATACAAGATAATATGAATAAACGCATGTTTTCTTAAAACAATTTTGAAAATTTGGTTTTGAAAATTTAAAGTGAATAGGATTGAACCAAGTTAATTGAAGACTCTACATGGATGAAGCGTAAAAGGACATGACTACGGCCTAACCCTTTAAGTGTCCCCAGTGGAGTCGCCAGCTGTCGCGCCTAGATTTTTCGCACTCGAGAAACACACACACAAGCGGAAAAAACACTATACTCTCTCGTTAGAATTCACCCTCCTAGAAGAATGAGTGCGACTAAGTTTGAATTGAAAATAGATTTGAATAAAGGGCTTTTGAGAAAAGTTTGGAGTCACCACCCAACTTGATTAAGGTGAGTTAGCTCACCTAAAAACTAAGCATAATCCGAAAGCTACACTTAGGGTTTTGGAAAACGATTTTAAAAATGTCTCCTCAAGAGAGGGTTTTTAGAAAAACAGGTTGTTTGGCAACCTTCGGAAAACATTTAGCCCTTTTTGAAAAATAACTCCTTTTGGTCTTTCGAAAATAGTGATCCTAGGTTCGGAGGTTGGTTACGTGTAGGGAAGACACACTAAGCCATCACCCTACCCCGCCCATTCTGTACTTATATGTCAATCTACCCTAGATTCACCTATGAGAGTCTTCAACTAACAAATGTCCAATCCTATTTACTTTAGAAAAAGAAATTTTTGAAAAGAAACTAACATGACGTATGATATGCAAGTGCAAGAAAAGAGAATTGAAGAATAGATTTGGAAATAGATTTGATTTGATTTGAAAAGGAAGAAATAGAATTTTAAATTTGGAAAGAAGATTTGGGAATTGAAAATAGAGATTTGGAAATAAAAATTTGAAATTGGAAATTTGAAAATAGATTGGAGATTTGAAAAGATTGTAGAATTTGAGATTTGGAAAAAATGTGGAGATCGCACCCATGAGGGTTACCTACGTATCCTTTTGGAGGAATCAGGTCAGTCGTAGTTCAGACAAGAATCCGATTGAAAATAGAAGATATGATTAGAAGAAAGAGATTGAATTGGAAATTGGATTGGAAGATTGAGAGATTGAACTTTGATTGAAAGATTTGAAAAGACTTGACTTTAGAAAACTTGATTTTAGGAAACCTAGACTTAAGGACTTAGAAAAGAAAGATTGGATTTGACTTGGAAAGATTTTAGAAAAGAATTGACTTGAATATCTGACTTGGAAGATTAGGAAAGCTTGGATTTACGAAGGGTTCGAATTTGAAAAGTTCCATTTTAGGAAAGTTTTATTGTAGGAAAGTGTCATTTTAAGAAAGTTTCATTTTAGGAAAGTTTTGATTTAGGAAAGTTTCAACTTAGGAAAGCTTTAGGTTTAGGAAAGTTTTGAACTTGGAAAGTTTCACTTTAAGAAAGGTTTTGAAATAGGAAAGGTTTTGAAAATAAGGAAATTTTGAAAATAAGAAAGTTTCGAGTTTAGAAAGTTTTAGATTAAGAAAGATTTGAAGTTTCAGGAAAATTTAGAATTTAGAAAGATTTAGGTTTAGAAAGATTTAACTTAAGAAAGTTTTGAATTTAGAAAGTTTTAAATTTAGAAAGATTTGAAATTTAGAAAATTTAAGAGTTAAAAAGTTTTAGAGTTTGAGTTTTAGAAAATCTCGAGATTAGGAAAGGTTTGAGTTTAGGAAAGATTCGGAAACTTAGATTTGGAAAATTAAGATTTGAAAAGGAATAGAATTAGGAAAGGGTTGAATTAGGAAAGATGTGGAAGTTGAGTTTTAAAATTTAGGAAAGATTTTTATGTCCAAGTTTTGGAAACTTAAGATTTAGAAAAGTAGAAGATTAGGAAAGAGGTGAATTAGGAAACATTTAGATTAGGAAGGGTTAAGATTCTTATTTCCTAAAACAATGGATTGGATCTTGTTTCTAAAAGAGAAGGTTTGATTTTATTTCTAAAAACGGAGGATGGGATCTAATATCCTAAACGGGAGATTGGATTCGCTCTCCTAAAAGGAAGTTTGGATTTGACAAAGATTTGGAAAGGGAGGTTTTAGAAACCCTAGATTTGGAAGACAATAGTTTTGACGTAGAAAATAGGTTTTGAAAATGTGTATAGTTTTGATGTAGAAAACAAAAGGTTTTGAGAACCTAGGCTTTAAGGCAAGTTTGAAAACTATGTTTTTGGAAAGAAAATTAGGGTTTCTTAATTGTGGGTTCTAGGGCTTGACTTAGGCGTCAAGAAAAGGGATTTTTGGAAAGTGCGTTTTTGAAAACGAAGATTTTTGGAAAGATTCTAAAGAGGAGTTTTTAGAAAGCGTATTTTGAAGATAGAGTTTTTGGAAAGTTTGTTTTTGGAAACGAGTTTTTAGAAGGAAAATCCTAGAGGGGAGTTTCTAGAAGGAAGATTTTGGAAAAAGAGTTTTTAGAAAGATTTTTTGTAGAAGATTGTTGGAGAGAGTTTTTGAAAAGATTTTTAGGGAGCATTTTTAGAAAGTGGATTTTGAGGAGAGTGTTTTGGAAAGGAGTTGAAAAATAGATTTTTGGAGGGAGTTTTTGAAAACAATTTTGTGAGAAAGACTTTTTGGAAAGCATATTGAAAACGACGGTTTTAGAAAAAAGAGAGTTTTGGAAAGAGAGTTTTTTGAAAAATATAAAAACGTCTCACTTTCCTAAAGCGATTCTAACCATAAGAAGGTTAGAACCACTTTCAGAAAGTGGTTTTGGAAAACAACAAGATTTGAAAATATGGACCATAAAAGTCACTTTAAATGTAACACTTTCCTAAAGCAACCCTAACCATGGAAAGGCTAGAATCACCCTAGGATTGTGATTTTGAAAACAAGTTTTAAAAAATGAGATTTTGATGCAATTTTGAAAACAAGTTTAACGCAAGCTTTGAAAACGAGTTTGAAAACGATTTTTAGAATATGCAAGACCATGATATGCACAATGCAAATTTGGGGTCGTGAACATACAAGGTTAAGGCTTCACCACATAATCAAGGGGGCCGAACCCACGTGGTCTCCGGTTAGACTAAAAGAAAGCCCTCGACACAGTGACCCTCCAATAGTCCAATCCTACACATGGACCGAGAATCCCCTTGTTCCAAGCATGCAAAGAAAGGGGGGAAAAAGATGGGGATTAAAATAGAGAAAACCCAAGTGGGTTAGGAGAGAGAAGAGAGAGGGGGAAGTGCAGAAACTTAAAGAGAAAGCCTACCATATGTCTTGTTTATTTTGCTTGCTTTGCGCGCCTTGCTTTTCTTGCTTTGGTCTTCACTTCAATCTTTAAGAGTCGTCTTCAATCTTCAAAACTTCATATTGCAGCTCTTCAAGTCTTCGAAATAGGGTTGGAAGCTAGTGTATAAATATATGAGAGTGTATAGGAGTGTATATGAGGCTAGGGTTTGTGTATGGTGGCTAGGGTTTGGAAAACCTAGAGAAGCTAGGGTTTAGGAAGTGTATGAGCTCTGTATATCAAAATATAGGATTTTTAGACTGAGTTTGCAGACCACTTTCACGTTGGAGGAGGCTGTGTATTTATGGAGATGGGATAGACCTGGTGCCTGTTGCAGTGGCGCCATGACAAAATTCCTCTTAGCACCACTACTAGTGGCATCTGCCAGTTAGGAAAGTTTGTTAAGTCGGCAAGCAACGTATCTTTGACAGATTTGGCCGCCTGTACTAGTGACTACCATGCAATTTTTAGCCTGGCTTCACTCGGAGTGACTCCGGACAATCCGAGAATGATTTGAAAAGGCTTGGAATGACCCGGAAGGTCGGAAAAAGAGTATGAACACTTAAAATAGTGTTCCAAAGGTATTTGACTTGAAAAATGAGGATAGGATGTGTCGGAAAATTTAACCGGGCCTTTAGGGGCAAAACGGTCAATCGGATCGGGAAGCTGCCGGGACGAACTCGAACTGTCCCGGAAGAAGACTCGAGATTTGGAAACATTATTCAAAATGTTCCCAAAAGTTACCGGTTTGACACCCAGAGCCGGTGTGGTCGAAAAAGGTGACCGGCCCACCAAGGGCATAACGGTCATTTCACACCGGGTTTGCCGGAACTGACTTGGAATGATCCGAAAGGATAAAGTAAGGTTGAGAATACTATAAAAAGCATTCTCAAAAAGTTACCAGATTGATATCCAGAGCCGGTGTGGTCAAAAAAGGAGACCGGCCCACCAAGGGTAAAACGGTCATTTTGTACCGGGTTTGCCGAAACCGACTCGGAATGATCTGGAAAGGTAAAGGAAGGTTGAGAACACTATAAAAAGCAATCTCAGTAGGTTACTGGTTTGATACCCAGAGCCAGCGTGGCTAGAAAAAGGCGACCGGCCCGCCAAGGGCAAAACGATCATTTTACACCGGGTTTGTCAGAATTGACTCCGAATGAACCGAAAAGATAGAGAAAGGTCGGGAATACTATAAGAAGTATTCTCGAGAGATTACCAGTTTGATACCCAGAGCCGGTGTGGTCCCTGGGGCATTCGGATACCTAGGGGCAAAATGGTCATCTTGACCGGAAAGTCTCGAAATTGGCCTGAAACTAACTAGAAGGCACCTAATCATGCCAGATTTCCTTTAAGACAATCTTAGAAGGTTGGACTTACCGTTCTGAAGACTCAGGTGTGTGTAAGCACCCCATTTTTGACCGCTCGGCAGTCTACACTCCGTCCAGACTTGTTTTCAAGTCGTTGTGGACATATCCCAATCGAAACCAATTCTCTAGGTCCAAATTCCGTCTTTCCATCGCTTCGCGGGCTTGTCAGGCCCAAATAGAGGCAAAATGACCAAAATGCCCTTAGGGGCATTGTTGTTTCTTATTCCAATTCCAATCCCTCTCTCAAGACAGTTTATTCCTCGAGACGGTCCGAGTAGCAAAACTACTCACAAAATCGTTAGAGTGGCGGAAACACTCACAATCCACGCACGTCTCCTCGGAGACGGTAAGACCCCTTTCCAATCCCTCTCTCGAGATAGTTTATTCATTAAGACAGTTCCAATCCAGGCACGTCTCTTCGGAGACGGTAAGACCCCTTTCCAATCCCACTCTCGAGACAGTTTATTCCTCGAGACGGTTCCAATCCAGGCACGTCTCCTCGTAGACGGTAAGACCCCTTTCCAATCCCACTCTCGAGACAATTTATTCCTCGAGACGGTCCGAGCAGTGAAACTACTTACAAAACCGTTAGAGTAGTAGAAATACTCACAAAACCGTTAGAGTAGCGAAAATACTCACAAAACCATTAGAGTAGCGGAAATACTCACAAATAGGTCGATATAGGGAATTGGCAACAGATCCCTGTGTCACGACGACCGCCGTTAGAGTGGCGGAAACACTCAAAACCCAGGTCAACACCCGTGTCTGTTAGCTCACTTCGGTGAAAAATGACCAGACTGCCCTTAGGACCTTTTTCAAGACTTTTCGGTCAAGATGACCATTTTGCCCCTAAGCATCCGAATGCCCCGGGAACCACACCGGCTCTGGGTATCAAACAGGTAACCTCCTGAGACTACTTTTTATAGTATTCTCAATCTTCTTTTACCTTTTCGGATCATTCCGAGTCAGTTCCGGCCAACCCGGTACAAAATGACCGTTTTGCCCCTAGAGGGCTGGTCTCCTTCTTCGACCACACCGGCTCTGGGTATCAAACCGGTAATGTCCCGAGAATACTTTTTATAGTGTTCTCAACCTCCCCTTACCTTTCCGGACCATTCCGAGTTAGTTCCGGCAAACCCGGTAAAAAATGACCGTTTTGCCCCTGGTGGGTCGGTCTCCTTTTCCGACCACGCCGGCTCTGGGAATCAAACCGGCAACCTCCGGGAACATTTTGAATAATGTTTCCAGATCCCAAGTCTTCTTCCGGGATAATCCGAGTTCGCCCCGACATCTTCCCGGTCCGATTGACCGTTTTGCCCCTAAGGGCCCGGTCAACCTTTCCGACACATCTTGTCCTCGCTTTTCAAGTCAAATACCTCTAGGACACTATTTTAAGTGTTCTTGCTCCTTTCTGGCCTTCCGGGTCATTCCTGGCTCCTCCAAATCATTCCCGGACTTTCCGGAGTCACTCCTAGTGAAGCCAGGCTAAAGATTGCATTGTAGTCACTAGTACAGGCGCCCAAATCTAGTCAAAGATACGTTGCTTGCCAACTTATAAAGTTTCCTAAGTGGGTGGCGCCACTAGTAGTGGCGCCAAGCCAAGAATTGGCCTGGCGCCACTCCTAGTGGTGCCAAGAGAAATTTTGCCCTGGCACCACTGCAACAGGCGCCAGGTTTATCCAACCTCTATAAATACAGAGCCTCATTCAACGTGAAAGGGGTCTGCAAACCTAACCTAAGAATCCTATATTTTGATATACAGAACTCGAGCACCTCCTAAACCCTAGCCTCCCTAGGTCTTCCCAAACCCTAGCCACTATACAGAAACCCTAGCCTCCTAAACACTCATACACTCCCCCATACACTCATACACTAGCCTTCAACCATCCTTTGAAAACTTGAAGAGCTGCCATCCAAAGCTTGAAGACAACTCTAGAAGACTGAAGGTGAAGATCAAGACAAAGACCGAAGACCGAAGACAGCGCGGCGCGTAAAATAAAGAAGACATACGGTAGGCTTTCTCTTTAATTTTCTGTACTTCCCCCTCTCTCTTCTCTCTCCAACCCACTTGGGTTTTCTCTATTTTAATCCCCCATCTCTTTCCCCCCCTTTCTTTGCATGCTTGAAACAAGGGGACTCCCGGTTCATGTGTAGGATTGGGCTATTGGAGAGTTACCGTGTCGGGGGCTTTCTTCTAGTCTAACCAAAGACCACGTGGGTCCGGCCCCCTTGATTATGTGATGAAGCCTTAACCTTGTATGTTCACAACCCCAAATTGTATTGTGCATATCATAGTCTTGCATCTTCCAAAAATTCGTTTTCAAGCTCGTTTTCAAAATCGTTTTCAAACTTGTTTTCAAAATTGCATCAAAACCTCTTTTTCAAAAACTTGTTTTCAAAACCACAATTCTAGGGTGATTCTAGCATTTCCATGGCTAGGGTTGCTTTAGGAAAGTGTTACATTAAAAGTGACCATTTTGGTCTATATTTTCAAATCTTATTGTTTTCCAAAACCACTTTCTTAAAGTGGTTCTAGCCCTCTTATGGCTAGAATCGCTTTAGGAAAGTGAGACGTTTTCATACTTTCCAAAAACTCTCTCTCTTCAAAAATCTCTTCTTAAAAATCTCTTTTTCAACATACTTTCCTAAAACTCTCCCCTCCCAAATTGTTTTCAAAAACTCCCTCCAAAATCTATTTTCAAAGCTTCCTTTTTCAACTCCTTTCCAAAAATCCTTTCTCCTCAAAATTCACTTTCCTAAAAACTCTCTCCAACAACCTCCTTCCAAAAATCTTTCTAAAAAAACTCTCTTTCCAAAATCTTTTTTCTAGAAATTCCCCTCTACGATTTTTCCTCCCAAAATCTATGTTTCCAAAAACACACTTTCCAAAAATCTTTCCAAAAAACTCTCTTTCCAAACACACTTTCCAAAAACTCTTTTCTAGGATTCACTTCTAGAAAACTTTCGTTTCTAAAAACACACTTTCTAAAAACTCTTTCCTTAGAGCCCAAGTCAAGCCTTAGAGCCCACAATTAGGAAACCCTAATTTTCTTCCCAAAAACATGATTTTCAAACTTTACCCCAAACCTAGGTTTCCAAAATCTCTTGTTTTCACATCCAAACTATACATGTTTTCAAAACCTTCTTTTCTACGTCAAAACTACAATTTTTCAAAACTAGGGTTTCTAGAATCCCCCTTTCCAAATCCTTGCTAAATCTTATCTTTCCTTTAGGAAAGCGAATCAAATCTCCCCGTTTAGGAAACTAGATCCCGTCCTCCGTTTTTGGAAACAAAATCAAATCTTTTCTTTTAGAGACCAAATCCAATCCCTTCCAAATCCAAATCTTTCCTAATTCAAATCCTTCCTAAACTTCCACTTTCCTAAACCTTAAGTTTCCAAAACTTGAACATAAAATCTTTCCCAAAATTCTAAAATTCAACCCTTTCCTAATTTAACCCCCTTTCTAAATCTTAACTTTCCAAATTCAAGTTTTCAAAACCTTTCCTAAATTCAAGCCTTTCCTAATTTCAAGACTTTCTAAAATTCAAACTCTAAAACTTTCTAAATTTCAAATCTTTCTAAAATCAAAACTTTCTAAATTTGAAACTTTCTCAAGTTAAATCTTTCTAAACTTCCAAACTTTCTAAATTCTAAACTTTCCAAAACTTCAAAATCTTTCTAAATCTAAGGTTTTTCTAAACTCAAAACTTTCTTAATTCAAAAATTTTCTACACTGAAAACTTTTCTTTTTCAAACCTTTCCTAAAACGAAACTTTCTTATTTTCAAAACTTCCTTGTTTTTAAAGCTTTCCAAATTCAAAACTTCCCTTTTTCAAAACATTACAAAATTCAAAACTTTCTTAACTTGAAGCTTTCCAAATTCTAAGCCTTTCTTAAACTAAACTTTTCCTAATTCAAAACATTTCTAAATTCAAAACTTTCCAATTTTCAAAAAATTTCCTAATTTGAAAACTTTCCTAATTCGAAACTTTCTTAATTCAAAACTTTCCTAAAGTTGAAACATTCCAAATTCAAAGCTTTCCTAAGTTGAAACTTTCCTAATTCTAAAACCTTCCTAAATCGAACCTTTCCTAATTCAAACATTTCCTAAATCCAATCTTCCCTAATTTCCTAAACCTTCCAAGTCAAGTCAAATATTTTCTAAGTCTCTTCTCTTTCCTAAGTCTAGGTTTCCTAAAACCAAGTCTTTCCAAAATCAATCTTTCCAAAGCAAGTCCAATCTTCTCAAATTCAATCTCCTCTTCTAATCTCAAATCAAATCCAATTTTCAATTCAATTTCTTTCTTCCAATCCAATCTCTCTCTTTAAACCAATCTCTTTTCAATCGGACTTCGGTTCGAACTACGACTGACCTAATTCCCCCAAAGGGATACGTAGGCAACCTTCATAGGTGCGATCACAACACTTTTCAAACTTTCAATTCTACCCTCATGGGTGCAGTTTCCAAAATCTTTTCAAATCTAAAATTCCAATTTCAAAATTTCTATTTTCAAATTTCTACTTTCAATTTTCAAACTTTCCAATTTCAATTCCATCTCTTCAAATCTATTTTCAAATCAATCTCTTTTCGAATTTATTTTTCAATTATCTTTCCTTACGCTTGCATACCATGCATCATGTTAGTTTTCAAGCATTGTTTTTCAAAGTGGATAGGATTGGACATGGGTTAATTGAAGACTCTCATAGGTGAATCTAGGGTAGATTGACATGTAGGTACCGAAAGGGCGAGGTAGGGTGATAGCTTAGTGCGTCTTCCCTACACGTAACCAACCTCCGAACCTAGATCACTGATTTCAAAGACTAAATGGAGTTAATTTTTCAAAAAGGGCTAAACGTTTTCCAAAGGTTGCCAAACAACCTATTTTCCTAAAAACCCTCTCTTGAGGAGATATTTTCAAAATCGTTTTCCAAAACCCTAAGTGTAGTCTTCGGATTATTCTTAGTTTTTAGGTGACCTAACTCACCTTAATCAAGTTAGGTGGCGACTCCGAATCTTTTCAAAAGCCCTTTATTCAAACCTGTTTTCAATTCAAACCTAGTCGCACTCATTCTTTTAGGAGGGTGAGTTCTAACGAGAGAGTACAGCATTTTTCCCGCTTGTGTGAGTATTTCTCGAGTGCGAAAAATCTGGGCGCGACAGTGTGTTCTCGAGAAACATGCCGGAAAAGGCCCAAGGGGCAGTTTGATTATTTTTCACCGAAGTGGGCTAGCAGGCACTGGTGTTGACTTGGGTTTTAAGTGTTTCCGCCACTTTGACGGCAGTCGCGTGATACGGGGGTTTGTTGGCAATTCCTTATATCGATCTGCTTGTGAGTATTTTCGTTACTCTAATGGTTGTGATGTTTGTGAGTATTTCCGCTACTCTGACGGTTCACGATCAGTCCCAAGACTACCTGATCTCGAGAAGCTGCTAAAGGGACTTAGCGCCTGAGAAGTCAATTTTCTTGGAAAGCGTGTCTAAATGAACATTTATGCATTGGCGGGCTAGCAGGCGCCAAAGGTGGACCGTCCTACCATCCAGGGGACTTGGGGTCTCGTCCCGATCTACAGGTTTAAAGGGACTTACCGTTTCGAAGAGATTTTCTTTAAAAAACGTACCAGACCGTCTCGAGGAATCAACTGTCTCGAGAGAGGGATTGGAATTGGAAAGGAAAAGAGGACCTATCGTCTTCGAAAAGACGTGCCTGATTTGGGATTGGAAAAGGGACTTACCGTCTTCAGAAAGGCCTGCCTGATTAAATAGATTTACCGTCTCGAGGAATCAACTATCTCGAGAGAGGGATTGGAATTGGAATTAGAATTGGAAAAGGGACTTACCGTCTTCAGAAAGACGCGCCTGATTTGGAATTGGAAAAGGCACTTACCATCTTCGGAAAGACACGCCTGATTGAATAGATTTACCGTCTCGAGGAATCAACTATCTCGAGAGAGGGATTGGAATTGGAAAGGAAAAGGGGACTTATCGTCTTTGGAAAGACATGCCTAATTTGGAATTGGAAAGGGTGATGCCCTCAGGGGCATTTTGGTCATTTTGCCTCCATTTGGGTCTGGTGGGGCCCGCAAATCGATGAATTGATGGGATTAGACTTAGGAAGTTAATTTGGATTGAAATATACCCACAATAACTTGAACACAACTCTGGACGGAGTGGAGACCGCCGAGCGGTCAAAAATGGGGTGCTTACAACTGTGAAGCGGTCGGAGGGACGGACCTTGCAAATTTTGAAAGACGGGATTATAGAAATGAATATTGGGCCCCAAAAGCCTTTGAAATCGAGTTTTGGCTGGAAAAAAGGGCAAAATTGCCCAGAATTTAGAACCGGTGCCACTAGGAGTGGCGCGTTTGTCAAATTTGGCTTAGCGCCACTAAACTAGAAAATTTTCTGGTTCGAACACTTGCGGGATTTGAAGGATTTTTGAAGAATCAAGAGTGTTTGTTAGGGAACTGACCTAGACATTCAAAGGAGCACTTCTTAGGGATCACTGGTGATTGCCGGGAGTAGACCAAGTCGCCGGAAAAGTCGCCGGAAGAGAAGATTTCGCCGGAAAACTATAAGAGGTGAGTTTTCAATTTTCTGTTGATTTTGATGTGTAGAATTTTGTTTGAACCATGTGAATAGTGAAAATTAATGTTTTGATATGTTTTGAACATTATGGTGATATTATTTTTGCATTTTGGTGCTTATTGGACTGAATTTGAGTGATTTTGCATGATTATGTGAATGGGGTTTTTGCAAGGATTGGGGGTTTGCTCCTACAGGCTTGGGTGTTGAGTTTTTTGGCTAGATTTTTATACTATGTGCCTTAGAAAAATGTGTTTAACAACTGTGTGAAGTTTCATGATTTTTTGAAAACTTTATGAATTTTTGATTTTTTGAAAAATAGAAAAATACATAGAAAAATAGGGAAAATAAAAAAAATTGGGAAATTGATGAAACTAATGGAGTTTAAAATTTTAAAAAAATATAGGAATATTTTAGAAAACATTTGAAATGATTTTGAAAAATTTTAGTATATCTTTGAACACCATTGATTTATTGAAAAATGAAACGAGTCTTTTGGGAAGTTTGAAAATTTTAAAAGTGTGTGCGGGTGTTGGTGGTATGTGATTGTAACATTGTGAAGTGCACAGTTTGTATTTTATGTTGATATCATGGGTGTTGTAGGCACCATTTTTAAACGAAACTCTGTCGAAATTTTTAGAAATCAGAGAAAGAGTTGGAAAATGTTTAGAAATAAAATCTTTTTGAAGAAAAAAGACAGAAAACCCCTGAGATTTGACTTGAAGTTGGAAAATCAAAAGGTGCAGGAAATTTGTTTTGACTTATCATTTGAAATCTTTTTATTATTATTTATTGTTTATTTTTATTATTTATTTACTTTATTTTATTATTATTTATCTGCATGTACCGTATATACACCACTTACCTTGGCTTACCATTTCAGGCTGGCAGACGCTGGTGATGATGGTTCTAAGAGGAGACGTCGCTCGGGAAAGGCGGCTCAGACAAATTCCACCGGCGGTTCCAGTTGATCCAGAGGTAGCCGACGATCTACCTGACGGGCCTCTTCTAGTCAAAGCGGACAGGGGAGTAGACCACCTGTCGACCCCTTTCCTCTAGTTGAGCAGGCCTTTGCAAAGGAGATTGGTGCTGAGGAGGAGGTACCGGGTCTTGGGAATAAGGTGACCGGTTATGGGAGAGCCTCCTCTAGACATAGACAGACGAATGCTGATTTGGGTGACCTGAAGGTACCGGACATCCCACCGCTCAGGGATCTTGCTTATCACCCCAGTGTATATTCTAGACAGAATTTGCCCCCTCCGAGGGTACACCTAGCTTTTAGAGGGGCTATTCATCAGGTCTTCGTGACCATGCAACGGGCTGCCCCATCATATCATGCTTTCTTGGCTAAGATCGGATTCAGAGCTTTCATGGGATTACAAGCTAGCCGCCTGAACTGGCATCTAGTGCTGGCACTTATTGAGAGGTGGTTCGGGGAGACCGGGACCTTCCATTTTGTCATTTTCAAGTTAGGACCCACTCCCTTAGATTGGGCCATCATCACAGGGCTTTCCTTCGTTGGTTGGCGAATCACTTTCCAGTTAGTCAGGAGAGACGAGGCATGCATTGTGCTAGACTTGCCCCTTCAGAGCATTCTGCTTTCCCAGTTTCCTATCTCAGCCAGGATGACCGTACCTTTGCTGTTGACCCCTCCCCTACTCAGCGCGACATCATGAGGTGACGACTTGTTCTGTATATCATCTTTAGCTGCTTTTGCAACAACAACAACTCGCTCGTGCCTTTTCATTTGGTGAGCATAGTAGCTGATCTTGGGGCTTTGTCTGAGCTGGATTGGGGGTCCTTCTCCTTTGGCTGCTTCCTTCGATCGATACAGGTCTGGACTTCTTCTCGTTGGAGTAGCATGACTAGTTTCTGGCCCTTTCTTATCTGGTCGAGCTATAAGTACCTGCTTGTTCATCGCCCTGTAGTTGTCAATGATGACCTTTATCCTTGTGCTTTGCTGTGGGCTCGTGACCGGGTGGCCCAGCAATCGGAAATTACTGACTTTGTGACGCTACGGTCAAACTTGGAGTTGATTCAGGCAAGGGATGTGACTTGGCGGCCTTTTATTGGGTCAGTTCATTATGAGACTGTACGGTACTTGGTCCCGCTGTCCTTGTCGATGGCTGCTTTTCTCAGTGACGATACTTGGGAGTCCTATCTCAGAGAGCGACACTAGCGATAGTTTCATGAGGAGTTGCGATCAGCAGGAGCTCCATCGGAGTATAATTTTGGAGCCTTGGTGGCGGGAGTGCCTATCCCCTATTAAGAGTGGCAACCGAGTGCCGGGTTCTTACTTCCTATAGATATGGATTGCGTTGCACACTTCGGGGCTCATTCTGTCGCTGCCTTCACCTGATTTAAGGTAATAGTCGGTGGATATGCTGTAGGCCAGGAGGTGGTTGACTTGTGGCACCGTGTCGGGGGATACATACCCCAAGCTGAGTTTGCTGCTGCGAGGGATCAGAGGGATCGGTACCAGATGGAACGAGATCAGTATCAGGCAGCGGTGGCTTCCTTGACAGCTCAGATGGGAGGTGGCGGGGTATGTCATCTGCTTCTTCTGTTCACTCTGTTGTTGTCTAGTTATTACTTTATCTTGCTGATTTCGGTTCTACCTTATTTGCAGGATGCTGGTGCTTCGAGTAGCTATCCGCCTCCTCCGATGCCGGGATTCAGGGATTTCGATCCAAATGACATTGACTTTGACCTGTGATAGATGCCCCTTGTGGAGATTCTGATCTTCCTTTGCCCCTATTCCTGAGATGTACTTATGTTAAACAGTTTTATTTTGATGGATATTTACGATATATAGACGCATGGATAGACAGAGACATTTATGATCTTTACAACTAGGCATATGATCAGATGTATGTAATGGATGATGATGTTATGTATCTATTACATAAGCTGATATTGGTGCCTTCTGTTTTTACATGGAGTTATGTCCTCTGCGAAGCTCATGCGATGTTTTTTTTAAATTTTTATTTTTTGCGCATATTAGAAATACATTAACTAACAGAATGACAAGGGGTGTTGTCGAACGCGATATCTTTGGAATGGTAACTCCTTCCTTTTCGGGGGTCCAACCTCTCCTCTGGCTCAACCTTACCTTGATTGGATGATAGCACTTTGCACCTTTCTCAACCTTTTGATAGCTTCCGACTCTCTGCCTCGGGGTTCGTGTATATGATTATTGGGCTGAAATTCTCAACTCTTGGGGTTTTAGCAACAACTTACCTGACCTTTAGTAGAGCGATAAGTGGCCAGTCCTGCAATCTGTGGAGACTTTATTCTAGGACCGTAATGTAGGCTAGGTTATGGGGTTTTCGAAACAACAAGATATATAGGATCAAATTCGATATGGTTTTCAACAGGCTTTAGATCTATACCATCCTTGACTATTTTTCTTCCAGTATGGTTAGCATCCTTCTTTAGCTTCGACAGCATATCTAGCTCATTTAGATTAAGCAATCCATTTTCAATCAGAATGGACTTTAGTAGAGTTGTAATGTAAGCCATGGTTTTGGGGTTTTGCATGAAAGGGTAAAGGCTCGAACCTATTGTTTCTACTGGGTTTCTTTGTAACCTAGGATCACCTTTAATTTCCCTTCTTGCTTTTACTATATACTTCTCAAGGTGAAAATAACTCTTTTCTTTCACCCTTTCTATATGCTTTTTGAGATAAACATGACTCTCTTCTCTTTCAATCTTCTTATTATGCTTTTGAAGATGACTCAATTATGGTTTTCTTTAAGCCTATCCTTAAAAGGCTTTTTTTTTTTTCGACCTCTTACCCCTGGGCAACTCTTTTCCTTCGCTTTGTCCTTTTTATCTCTTTTCTTTTCCTTTATGAAACAAACCATTCTACAACCCTTTTTTCCTTAGCAATTCAATCTAATCCAATATGGGTGGTGATCCCTAGGTTGGGTTTTCCCGAGAAAGATAAATGGCTCAACGGGTTTAGGAAGGTGTTACTTCTAATTGTATAGGAAATGAAATGAGGGCCTCTCTTCACTTTGAACTAGATCGCTTAATCTATAGAACCTTCTATGCTGCCCCAACCTGATAGAAGATGGATACCATTCCTAGAGTTCTCAACTATTGTCTGCCCCAGTGTGGGGGGACGGTCTTGGATCGGGGTTGACAAGGAAAACTTCATTTGTTGCGAGGCTCTAAGGGTTAAGCAAAGGGAATTTTTATGGGAGTATGAAAGATAGCTCCTCTTCATTTTGATAATCTGCCCACACATCGCTTAGCTTTAGTGTCTTGTAAGTGTTGCCTTTGGGTAGTATCCTCACTCATCCAAGAACTCTATTTTTTTGGAAAGCTGATTATTGAGGGAGTGCTTAACTTATGCTATCATCCCTTCAAGTCAAACTGACCCTTAAGATAAACCATACCCCTTGCGTAGAAAGTAGCTACCATTCTTAAGAGAAGATAAGACAACAGCGATGGAATAAAAGACTGTCATTTGATTATTACTATCATTTTTATGGAAAGCATAGAGTTCTTAAACAAAAAACGAAATGTAAACATCAATTCAAAGACAAGAAATAAAAGGTATAGAAAGAAAGTGGGTGAGAACACCCCTCTCTTGTACGCTTTTGATGGGATTCCTGCATTTCTCAATAGGGCTTTGGGACGATGCCCATATCAGCATTCCATCCATGGTTGAGGTCTTCAGCCAAAGCAGGACAGGTAGATGCTCCCAGAGTTCCAAGTGAGTTGGCAGCGATGATGTAATTGTTAGCTTTCTTAACCGTCTTGCCTTCATTTGTTTGCTCCATAGTTTCTCTAACAAACTAGTTGGGTAGCTCGTCTTCTTCCAGCTTGATAGATCAAGCCTGGGGTTTTCCGCTCTAGCATCTAGTCGTGGCTCGGTGTTCCTCAGGTGTACACAATGGGGGATTCTTATCACTGAGTTTGGATAGCTCCTGGTCAATTTTCTTCACAGATTCATATGCGAGTTCATCTTCGAGGATCAACATTTTATCGATGTTAGACCATAACTAGGCATGATACTGTTCCATATCTTTGCATTCCATTTCCTCCCTACCCTTGTAATATATCTCTTGGCATGCAGCAAAACAAACCTTGTTGTTCCCAAACTTTGTAATGACATTGACAGTGGGATCCGATGGAGGGCTTGTAGTGGCATTCGAGGAAAGATTCGCTGGTCGTAAGCCGATGATCTTGTTGTCTATCAGGTCTTGAATCTTATGTTTGAGCGTCCAGCATTCTTCGGTGTCATGTCCTTGGCCACCCGAATAGTACTCGCAATACGCCTTTGGGTTAAAATGAGGTGGCAGAGGATTAGGTCGAGGCCGAGGGGGTATAGGTTTTAGGTATCCTGCGGTTAGGAGATCAAAGTAGGCTGTGGTTTGTGTACAGGCAAGTTTAGTGAAAACTCAATCTTTTGGTCTAGTTCGCCTAGGCGTCCTAGATAACCTATAAGGGCAGGGATCAAGTTCTGGTGCAACAACTATTGGGTTAGTGGTTTAGGAATTGGAGGAGCTTTAGCTTTTATGTTTCAAAGTGGGACAATTTCCGATGTCAAGTCCCAGTAGAGATGGGACTGGTACTCATAGGATAGATTATAGGATTCAGGGGTGTGGTTAAAGGTTGGTTTGAGAGATGCCGGAATGCAACACACGACCTGTGGAGATTGTTGGTGAACTATGGTCGAGGCATAGTCTTGGTCTTCCTTTTTCATCCTTTTTCATCCATCATAGGTTTGGGCCTGCGAGGACTCTGCTTGCTCATGGGTTGCATAGGATAAGAGTGAAGAAAGTATGCCTTTCATTTTGGTCATCCTATTGTAAGCACCCCATTTTTTACCGCTCGGCAGTCTACACTCCGTCCAGAATTATGTTCAAGTCATTATGGACATATTCCAACCGAAACCAACTTTCTAAGTCCAAAGCACGTCTGTCCATCGCTTCGCGGGCCCGCCAGGCCCAAATAGAGGCAAAATGACCAAAATGCCCTTAAGGGCATTGTTCTTTCCAATTCCAACTCCAACCCCTCTCTCGAGATACTTTATTCCTCGAGATGGTTCCAAATCAGGCACGCCTTGTCGAAGACGGTAAGTCCCCTTTCCAATCCCTCTCTTGAGACAGTTTATTCCTCAAGACGGTTCCAATTCAAGCACATCTTTTTCGAAGACGGTAAGTCCCCTTTCCAATCCCTCTCTCGAGACAGTTTATTCCTCGAGACGGTTCCAAACCAGTCACATCTTTTCGAAGATGAGTCCCCTTTCCAATCCCTCTCTCGAGACAATTTATTTCTCGAGATAGTTTCAATTCAGGCACGTCTTTTCGAAGACGGTAAGTCCCCTTTCCAATCCTTCTCTCGAGACAGTTTATTCCTCGAGACGGTTCCAATTCAGGCACATTTTTTCGAAGACAGTAAGTCCCCTTTCCAATTCCTTTCTCGAGACAGTTTATTCCTCGAGACGATTCCAAACCAGGTGTGTCTTTTCGAAGACGAGTCCCCTTTCCAATCCCTCTCTCGAGACAGTTTATTCCTCGAGACGGTTCCAATTCAAGCACATCTTTTCGAAGACGGTAAGTCCCCTTTCCAATTCCTCTCTCGAGATAGTTTATTCCTCGAGACAGTTCCAAACCAGGCGCGTCTTTCTGAAGACGATAAGTCCCTTTTCCAATCCCTCTCTCAAGACTGTTTATTCCTCGAGATGATCCCAATTCAGGCACGTCTTTTCAAAAACGGTAAGCCCCCTTTCCAATCCCTCTCTCGAGACAGTTTACTCCTCGAGACGGTTCCAAACCAGATGCGTCTTTTCGAAGACGGTAAGTCCCCTTTCCAGTCCCTCTCTCGAGACAGTTTATTCCTCGAGACAGTTCCAAACCAGGCACGTCTTTTCGAAGTTGATAAGTCCCCTTTCCAATCCCTCTCTCGAGACAGTTTATTCCTCGAGACGGTTCCAATCAGGGCCCCTTTCGTAACTTTCCGAGAATGCTTCTTATAGTATTTTTAACCTCACTTTATCTTTTCAGATCATTCCGAGTCAGTTCCGGCAAACCCAGTACAAAATGACCGTTTTGCCCCTGGTGGGTTAGTCTCCTTTTTCAACCACACCGGCTCTGGGTATCAAACCGGTAATCCTCTGAGATTATTTCTTATAGTATTCTTAACCTTCCTCTATCCTTCCGAATCATTCTGAGTCAATTCCGGCAAACCCAGTGCAAAATGACCATTTTGCCCCTGGTGGGCCGGTCACCTTTTCTGACCACACCGGCTCTGGGAATCAAACAGGCAACCCTTGGGAACATTTTGAATAATGCTTCCAAGTCTCAAGTCTTCTTCCGGGACAGTTCGAGTTCGTCCCGGCAACTTCCTGATTCAATTGACCGTTCTGCCTCTAAAGGTCCGGTCAACCTTTTTAACACATCCTATCTTCATTTTTCAAGTCAAATACCTCCGGGACACTATTTTAAGTGTTCCTACTCTTTTTCGGCCTTCCGAGTCATTCCCGGCCTCTTGAAATCATTATCGGACTTTTCGGAGTCACTCCTAGTGAAGCCAGGCTAAAATTGCACGGTAGTCACTAGTACAGACGCCCAAATCTAGTCAAAGATACGTTGCTTGCCGACCTAAATACTTTCCTAACTGGCTGGCGCCACTAGGAGTGGCGCCAACCAAGAGCAATTTCGCCCTGGCGCCACTGCAACAAGCGCCAGGTTTGTCCAGCCTCTATAAATACAGAGCCTCTTCCAACGTGAAAAGGGTCCGCAAATTCAAATAAAAAATCATATAATTTGATATACAGAGCTCGAACACTCCCTAAACCCTTGCTTCCTTAGGTTTTCCAAACCCTAGTCACCATACACAAAACCTATCCTCATATACACTCCTATACACCCTCATACGCTCATACACTAGCCTTCAACCCTCCTTTGAAGACTTGAAGAGCTACAATCTAAAGCTTGAACACAGCTCTTGAAGATTGAAGACAAAGATCAGGACGAAGACCAAAGACCGAAGACTGAAGACAAGCAAGGCGCGCAAAATAAAGAAGACATACGGTAGGCTTTCTCTTTAAATTTTCACGCTTCCCCCCTCTCTTCTCCTTCCTAACCCACTTGGGTTTTCTCTATTCTAATCCCCCATCTTTTTCTCCCCCTTTCTTTGCATGCTTGAAACAAGGGGACTCCCGGTCCATGTGTAGGATTAGACTATTGGAGAGTCACCGTGTCGGGGGCTTTCTTCTAGTCTAACTAGAGACCATGTGGGTTCGGCCCCCTTGATTATGTGGTGAAGCCTTAACCTTGTATGTTCACGACCCCAAATTTGCATTGTGCATATCATGATCTTCCATCTTCCAAAAATCGTTTTCAAACTCGTTTTCAAAATCGTTTTCGAATTTGTTTTCAAAATTGCATCAAAATCCTCTTTTTCAAAAACATGTTTTCAAAATCACAATCTTAGGGTGATTCTGGCCTTTCCATGGCTAAGGTTGCTTTCGGAAATTGTTACATTAAAAGCGACCAATATGGTCCATATTTTCAAATCTTGTTATTTTCAAAACCACTTTCCTAAAGTGGTTCTAGCCCTTTTATGGTTAGAATTGCTTTAGGAAAGTGAGATGTTTTTACACTTCCTAAAAACTCTATTTTCAAAAAACTCTTTTCCTAAAAATCTCTTTCAATATACTTTCCTAAAACTCTCCTTTCCAAAGTTGTTTTCTAAAAACTCTTTCCAAAAATCTATTTTTCAAAACTCCCTTTTTCAACTCCTTTCCAAAACTCCCTTTCCTCAAAATTCACTTTCTAAAAACGCTCCCTAAAAATCTTCGTTTCCAAAAACTCTCTTTTCAAAATCTTTCCTCTGGAAACTCCTCTCTAGGATTTCCTTCCAAAACCTTCGTTTCTAAAAATGCACTTTCCAAAAACTCTTTCCTTAAAGCCCAAGTCAAGCCCTAGAGCTAAGCATTAGGAAACTCTAATTTTCTTCCCAAAAACATGGTTTTCAAACCTTGCCCCAAACCTAGGTTTCCAAAATCTCTTGTTTTCTACATCCAAACTATACACATTTCCAAAACCTCTTTTCTACGTCAAAATTCTACACTTCCAAACCTAGGGTTTCTAGAAATTTTCTTTTCCAAATCCTTGTCAAATCAAATTTTTCCTTTAGGACACCAAATCCAATCTTCCCGTTTAGGAAACTAGATCCCATCCTCTGTTTTTGGAAACAAAATCAAACCTTTGCTTTTAGAAACAAAATTCAATCCCTTCCTAATCCAAACCTTTTCTAATTCAACTCCTTCCTAATTTCCTACCTTCCTAAATCATAAGTTTCCTAAACCTAAACTTTCAATCTTTCCTTAAATTTCAAAATCCAAATCTTTCCTAAATCAAATCCTTCCTAATCTTCTCATTTCCTAAATCTTAGGTTTCCAAAACTTGAACATAAAAATCTTTCCTAAATTTTAAAACTCAATTTTCACATCCTTCCTAATTCAACCCTTTCCCAATTCTACCCCTTTCCAAATCTTAACTCTCCAAACCTAAGTTTTCAGATATTTCTAAAACTCAAACATTTCCTAATCTCAAGATTTTTCAAGTCTTTAAAACTTTCTAAATCTTAAACTTTCGAAATTTCAAATCTTTCCAAATCCGAAGCTTTCTAAACTTAAAACTTTCTTATTTTCAAAACTTCCTTGTTTTCTAAACTTTCCCACTTTCAAAACTTCCCTATTTCAAAACATTCCAGAATTCAAAACTTTTTTAACTTGAAACTTTCTAAATTCTAAACCTTTCTTAAACTAAACTTTTCCTAATTCAAAACATTTCTAAATTCAACACTTTCCTATTTCGAAACCTTTCTTAAAATGAAACTTTCTAATTTCAAAACTTTCCTAAACCTAAAACTTTCCTAAGTTGAAACTTTCCTATTTTGAAACTTTCCTAATTCGAACCTTTGCTAATTCTAAATATTTCCTAATTTCAAAACTTTCCTAATTTTAAAACTCTCCTAATTTGAAAACTTTCCAAATTCAAAACTTTCTTAATTCGAAACTTTCCCAAAAATGAAACTTTCCTAACTCGAAACTTTCCTAAATCGGACCTTTCTTAATTCAAACATTTTCTAAATCCAATCTTTCCTAATCTCGAGTCAAATCTTTCCTAAGTCTTTTTCCTAAAAGTCTAGGTTTCCTAAACCTCCATCTTTCCAAAATAAGTCTAAATCTCTCTTCCAAGTTCTATCTTTTCAAATCAAAATTCAATCTTTTCAATTCCAAAATTTCAAATTCCAATTTTCAATCCTCTATTCAAAGTTCAATCTCTCAATCTTCCAATTCAATCTCATTCTTCAAATCAACTCTTCTATTTTCAATCGGACTCCGGTCCGAACTACGACTGACCTGATTCCTTCAAAGGGATATGTAGGCAACCCTCATGGGTGCGGTCACAACATTTTTCAAATCTCAAATTCCACAACATGTTTCAAATTTCTATTTCTATAACTTCTTTCTAATCTCCAATCCCACAACATTCTTTCAAGTTTCCAAGTCCATAACCCTTTTCAAATCTCTTTTCAATTCTAATTTCAAATCTTTTTCAAATCAAATCAATTTCTTTTCAAATTTGTTTCCAAATCTATTCTCCAACTCTCTCTTATGTTGCACTTGCATCTCATGCATCATTTCTTTTCAAACATTATTTTTCTTAAAGTGAATAGGGTTGAACATATATTAATTAAAGACTCTCATAGGTGAATCTAGGGTAGATTGACATGTAGCTACCGAAAGGGCAGGGTAGGGTGATGGCTTAGTGCGTCTTCCCTACACGTAACCAACCTCCGAACCTAGAATCACTAATTTCAAAGACCAAAAATGAAGTTATTTTTCTAAAAAGGGCTAAATGTTTTCCAAACATTGCCAAACAACCTGTTTTTCTAAAAGCCCTCTCTTGAGGAGATCTTTTCAAAACTTTTTTCCAAAAACCCTAAGTGTAGTTTTTGAATTATGCTTAGTTTTTAGGTGACCTAACTCACCTTAATCAAGTTAAGTGGTGACTCCAATATTTTTCAAAAGCCCTTTATTCAAATCTATTTTCAATTCAAACCTCGTCGCACTCATTTTTCTAGGAGGGTGAGTTCTAACGAGAGAGTACAGCATTTTTCCCACTTGTGTGAGTATTCCTCGAGTGCGAAAAATCTTGGCGCGACACCTATGTCTGACTCCTCTCACCTCCGCTAGTAGTAGAGTTAAGGTATTGAGAGTAAGTGATTCCATGGGCGTTTCTTAGCTTTTGGCCTGTAAGACGGGAGGAACGAGGAGAGATACCTGAAACCAACAAATGAAAAGAGTCAGTGTTTTATCTTGACAAGTCTTTATGCAATGCATGCTCTAGGGTGCCTCTCTTTAGGAGGAAAACTAAACATGGTGAATTGGCTCACTTTTAGAGATAGGGGATTTACCCCTGTATGCAGATACCTTACCGTCAGACGGGGAACCTTCATCCATTCATTCGTTCATCCATCCATTCATTCATGGAGAAAAAGAAGTACATTTAACTTTGGGTTTAAGGTACAAAAGAATTGAAATGCATTTCAATAGAGGGGAGGAGGAACATTTTCCTTTGGACTTTCACCTATCTAATTTTACATAAGAAGTCCTAAACTACTCTTGAGTCTTCGGATATGCCTTCCCTGGATTTGGTGTCGATGAAGTCTCTGCAAAACACTGTTGACTGATTGCCCCTTGTCTTTTTGGCAACCCTATCTCCATGAGCATAGAGAGATTGAGGCCCCTCTCTTGGAATGAATTAAGGTGCATGCCATGAGTCCTTAGGGTTACGTGAGAACCCTTACGGTTTAGGTAGTTTTAATGTGAGGGAGAGTGAACTAGGTCTCACTCTCAATGGGTTGATCATATGCATAAGAATGCAGTGACTTGAGTTACTTGGAACTCTTGTCTTGACATGGAATACGGGATGGATGAAAAGGGATGCATAGAGTATAAGGAAAAATAATATAGTTGAAGTAAATATGCATGTAAGAGCAGTTAGACAAGCATTATAACAGGAAGAATACAGTCATTATAACAACAGGAATAGATACGTATAAATGAAAATAAGAGCAGTCGCCCTTTCCTCCATGGTTTTGAAAATGGTGAGAGTGTCTTAAATCCAGCAAAGGTTCAGCCATGCATGGTGACTATATGAGCATGAGGTTGAGGGTTGACTAATACGTCCTAAAAAGGCTCGATCCCCGGATCTTCAAACCTAGGCCCACTCCCCGAGGTGGTGCCATGATCGGTTAGTGATCTGAGTGGGGGAACCATCAAGAGGCCGTAAGCAAAGAAACTGACACAGCATCTTGCCCACAACCAATATAACATTCCCTCTTTCTAACTAAAAGGGTCATATCGGGGTAAAAATGCAAGTATGCAGAATGCAAGTGCATGTGCAGTGTGTATGTGTGATTTTTAAAAGCGGAGTAAAGAGCCCAACAACTCCCATTCATCCTGTTCATCACATTCATGCATGGCAGTTAATAAAATTTAAACAAAAAGCACACCTACAAAACAAATATGCAAGAGTTAGTATGTGGATGGCAAACTTAATACAAGATAATATGAATAAATGCATGTTTTTTTAAAACAATTTTGAAAATTTGGTTTTGAAAATTTAAAGTGAATAAGATTGAACCAAGTTAATTGAAGACTCTACATGGGTAAAGGGTAAAAAGACATGGCTACGGCCTAACCCTCTAAGTGTCTCCAGCGGAGTCGTCAGCTGTCGCGCCCAGATTTTTCGCACTCGAGGAATACACACACAAGAGGGAAAAATACTGTACTCTCTCGTTAGAACTCACCCTCCTAGAAGAATGAGTGCAACTAGGTTTAAATTGAAAATAGATTTGAATGAAGAGCTTTTGAAAAAAGTTTAGAGTCGCCACCTAACTTGATTAAGGTGAGTTAGGTCACCTAAAAACTAAGCATAATCCAAAAACTACACTTAGGGTTTTGGAAAAGGATTTTAAAAATATCTCCTCAAGAGAGGGTTTTTAGGAAAACAAGTTGTTTGGCAACCTTTGGAAAAAATTTAAGCCCTTTTTGAAAATAAACTCTATTTTGGTCTTTCGAAAACAATGATCCTAGGTTCGGAGGTTAGTTACGTGTAGGAAAGACACACTAAGCCATCACCCTACCCCACCCTTATGGTACCTACATGTCTATTCACCCTAGCTTCACCTATGAGAGTCTTCAATTAATATATGCCCAAAACTATCTACTTTAGAAAAGAATGTTTAAAAGAATGATGCATGATATGCAAGTGCAGGAAAAGAGATTTGAAAAGAAATTGATTGATTTTGAAAGAAAGATTTGAAAAGATAGGTTTGATTTTGAAGAAAAGATTGGGAAATTGGAAATAGAGATTTGAAAATAGATTTTTGAAATTGGAAGTTTGAAATAGATTATGGAATTAGAAACTTGAAAAAGGTTGCGACCGCACCCATAAGGGTTGCCTACTTATCCTTTTTTAAGAATCAGGTCAGTCGTAGTTCGAGCAAGAGTTCGATAAAAAATAGAAGATTTGATATGGAAGAAAAATTGAATTGGGATTTGGATTTGATTCGAATTTAGAATAGAAGATTGAAATTGGAATTTGGAATTGAAAAGATTAGGAAAATGTTTTGGAAAGATTCAGGTTTAAGAAACCTGGACTTAGGAAGATAGGATTTAGGAAGGACTTGAGATTAAGAAAGATTTGACTCGAGTGTTAAACTTGGAAGATTAGGAAAGATTAGGAAAGTTCTGTTTTAGGAAAGGTTTCGTTTTAAGAAAGGTTTGAAATTAAAAAGTTTTGAATTTGGAATATTTTGAAATAGGGAAGTCTTGAAAGTAAGAAAGTTTAGAATTTAGAAAGTGTTTGAGTTTTAGGAATTCTTGAAGTTAGGAAAGGTTTGAGTTTAAGAAAGATTTGAAAACTTGGATTTGAAAAGTTAAGAATTAGAAAGGGATGGAACTAGGAAAGGGTTGAATTAGGAAAGATTTGAAAGTTTAAATTTTGGAAACCTAAGGTTTAAGAAGGTATGAGATTAGGAAAGAGTGAATTAGGAAAGGTTTAGACTAGGAAGGATTGAGATTCCTATTTCCTAAAAACATGGGATTGGATTTTGTTTCTAAAAAGAGATGATGTGATTTTGTTTCCAAAAACGAAGGATATGATCTAGTTTCCTAAACGGGAAGATTGGATTTGGCTTCCTAAAGGGAAGATCGGATTTGGTTTCCTAAAGGAAAGATCGGATTTGGTATGGATTTGGAAAGATGATTATCGCACCCCAATTTTTTGGTGTCCAAGGTCCTTTCGGCTCGAAGATCCTAAAGCACGAAACTCTGTCACTAGAACTCATCCTCCTAAAAGGACAAGTGTGACTAGGTTTGAAATTGGCTTGACTAAGGGCTTTTTAGAAAAATAGGAGTCGCCACCTAACTTGATTAAGATGAGTTAAGGCACCTAAAACTAAGTATTAATCCGAAGACTAAACTTAGGATTTTTGGAAAGGTTTTGAAAACTCCCTCAAGAGAGGGTTTTTAATGAAAAAAAATGTTGTTTGGAAACCTTTGGAAAGATTTAAACCCTTCTAGAAAATAACTCCATTTTGGTCATTTGAAATAAGAAATCTATGGTTCTGGGGTTGGTTACATGTAGAGAAGATATCCTAAGATCATCACTCTACCCCACTGTTTCGGTACCTACATATCTAATCACCCTTTGTTCACTCACTAGAATAACCGGTTACCATTGTCCACTTAATATCCATTTTAGAATTTGGAAAACGGGGTCTAGTCATCACTTTTTGAATGGATGATGCTTGATGCAAGTTTTTGGAAGAAGTTTGAAAATAATAAGGGTTTAGAAAAAGTTTGGAATAGGAACTTTGAATTGATTAGAATTTTTGGAAAAGGAATTGGAGTTGGAATAAAAGTTATGACCGCACCATTTTAGGTTGCCTACGTATCTCATTTGGCGAGAATCAGGTCAATCGTAGTTCGAGCAAGAGCCCGATAAAGAATAGGCGCGTTAGGGCCTTTGGAAGGTTTGAAGACACTTTGGGGTTTTTGGAAAAATTTAAGACACTTGAGGTCTTTGGAAAAGTTTAAGACACTTTGAGGTCTTTGGAAAAGTTTAAGACACTTTGAGGTCTTTTTTAAAAAGTTTAAGACACTTGGAGTTCTTTTCTAAAAAGTTTAAGACACTTCGAGGTCTTTGGAGAAGTTTAAGACACTTTGAGGTCTTTGGAAAAGTTTAAGACACTTTGAGGTCTTGGAGGTTTTGGCTTGAAATTGAATGGCGGAGTGTTTTTGAAAATGTTTTTGGATCACCTTAAGGGAGTTTTGGAAAAAATGCTTTGGTATGACTCAAGAGAACTTGAAAGTGTTTTTTAAGTCTTGTTTTGAAAACCTTAGAGGAATGTTTTGATGAATTAATTTTTGAAAGTGGTTTTTGAAAATGGCTAAAGGTTTGGGATCCTAATATGGACAACCTTAGAGGTTGTCCTTGGTTTATCACTTTGTCCTTGGAATCCCTAACCATGAGAGGGCTAGGAAAACCTTAGATTTGTGACCTTTTGAAAGCATTTTTTGAGATGCCTTGAAGATAGAGTGTAAGAACATTTGAAGAGTTTATGGAATTGGTTTTTTTGAAATCATGAGACTAGGAGGTTTTGGAAAAATAGGTTATGAGGATAATTTGAAAATTGAATGATCATTTAGAAAAGGGTTCAAAAGTTGGAACCTTGAAGCATATTAACCTATGTTGAGTTAGTTTATGGTTAAGGGTGACCTAAGGTTAACTAACTTGGGTTAGGTTAACCTAGGGTTAAGATGACTTATGGTTAACTAACTTGGGTTAGGTTAACCTAAGGTGAAGATGACTTAGGGTTAGGTTAACCTAAGGTGAGTGAACAAGGGTCAAGTTAACCTAGGGTTGGACAACTAGGGTCAACTTAACCTAGGGTTGGGTAACTAGGGTCAAGTTAACCTAGGGTCAGACAACTAGGGTCAAGTTAACCTAGGGTTGGGTAACTAGGGTCAAGTTAACCTAGGGTTGGATTAGAAAATGGTTTTGGAAGTTGGTTTAATGCACTTTTGTAAAGAGTTTTGGAAAACAAAACATGTTATGCAATGGACTTTGGTGGACAACCCTTTTGGAGATCATTTCCATGAAAATTTTGACTCTAGCCAAGAGTATGGTTTATATGGTTGATGTTTGGAGACCATTTCGAAGAATGTTTTTTTATGACCATTATAACCATTATCTTGGCAAGAGTATGGATTTTAAGAATCAACACAATGGTGATAATCTTTGAAAAACCACTTTTAATACAAACATGGAGAGAATGAACTCTTGAAAACCATTTTTAAGAAGGAGATTTTGAAAATCATTTTTAAAGGAAACTATTTTAGCAAGTTAACGTTCATATGGCCTATGTAAGGGATACATCTCAAGTGAGGATTCCATGGGGCTATTCCAATTACTAAACTTGAGAGAATAGAAACCATAGAAATCAAAGAGTTTGAATATCGTTCTTAGGCAAGCATAAAGAGAAAAGTGAACCATTCTAACAATTTAGGGCTCCCATGGCCAATGTAAAGGGAGACCACTCAAGAGAGGGTTCCATGGGGCCATTTTAACCACTAAATTTGAGAGAATGGAAACCTTGAAAATTAGAGAGTTTAAAAGCAACTTTTATGTAAGTTAAAATGCAATAATGCGAAAGTGTGAATTAGTGGGTAGTGGGGGATTTTCTAAAGCATGACTCCTAAGGTCTCATCCTAAACTTCAAGAGACCAACTCTTGGAACAATTTTTGAAAGAAATATAGAGCTTGGGAATGGCATGAAAATAAGAGCAATGTAAGCATTGTAGAACATGCCAATATGCATAAAATGAAGCCAAGCATACAAAACATGATCAAAATAGTAACATGCAAGGGGTCATGATCACATACAAGGCTTTTAGGCTACACCACATAAACAAGGGGCTCCTAGGCCATACCATCTTAAAATAGGCTAGTGAGAGACCCCCCTACATGGTGGCTCTCACTTGCTTTCCTCTAGGCATGATCTAAGAGCCCTCTTGGCTCAAGCACGCAAGAAAGGGGGGTTGAAGATGGGGATTAAAATAGAGAATAGCCTAAGTAGGCTAGGAGGGAGAAGGGAAGAGTGGGGGAAGACACAAATACAAAAGACATACCACCTTTTGTCTTCAACACACTTGTAATCTTCCAAAGATGTTTTGATTGGAGCTTGAATGACTTCAAGAAGGCTTAGAGGGCTGGTGGGGAGTGTTTGATGGTGTATAAGGCTTTATATGTGAAGTATATAGACTTAGGGATGGTGGAATCTAACCTAAGTGTTGGAGGGATGAAGTGTGTATAGAGACTCGTAGTTCTGGAGTGACTTCAGCAGAGCTTCGCATCAGAAATCAAAGTTAGAATATGCAAAGGGTGATTTGGTATTTATAGAGATTCTGAAATAGACCTGGCGCATATAATACATGAGCCTGGCCAAAATTTGACCCTACGCATGTAGGACATGCACAGGTACTATTCCATTGCTAGAATGACAGGTGGCACCCTATGTATAGATAAATCTCGACTGTTGATCGAAAGTTGATCGATCTGATCAAAATTTAAGCCATGTAGCATACGCTGCATCACCGAAAAGGTTCGTCCAAACTTTGCCTCGATAATTGAGTCAATCGGGAAGGTTTCAGGGGAATCAGTCACACTCAGGATGTTCTCCCAGGGCTTTCAGTGAATTTTCATGTTTTTGTAAAGTTTGAATTATGTTTGGAAGTGTGAGTTATCGTCTTGGGAAATGTGAGTAAAAGGACAATTTTACAGAGCGTCTATGATACGCTCTATGGGTGTTCGAAAGTAGCTATTTTCGTATCGCATGATTAAGGCCTTTGGGAAGCGATCTTTTCGATCGGACCGTACTGATGAAAAGTATTCTGGAAATACTTTCAGGTGTTCCCAGATTTATGCATTTCTCAAGTCATTTGATGGTGTGTTTTGATTAGAGAATCGGAGAAAAAGTGAACCGTGGCAGAGCGTCTGCGAGACGCTCCAGGGGTTGTCGAAAGTAGCCATGTTTGAGCCACACGATGAAGGGTTTCGGGAAGCGATCTATCCAATCAAGCTGTATCGATGGAAAGATCTATGAACGAGTTTTCAAGAATTCCCTGATTTATGCGTTTCTCAAGTCAGTTGGCGGTGCATTATAACCAGGGAATTGGGAGAAAAGACAATTTAGGTAGAGTGCCTGCGAGATGCTCCAGGGAACTTTTATCAAGTCATGTGAGTTTAGTGTCACAGGATCCTCCTTGGGTTAAACAAGGGTGTATGGTGAAACCCTTTGCTCGATATCCCAAGGCCGATGCTGTTTCAGGGCATATTTGGATTTCTAGGGGCAAAACGGTCATTTTGACCGGGATTGACTGGAAATGGTCAGGAATGGTTTGGTGTGTTGTGTTAAGTATGTAGGGTTGTTTAGGGATGGTTTTGGGAGAGTCTTTCACCATTCGGCGAGGTTTGCGCAGTGTTGAGTTGTTTAGGGGCAAAACGGTCATTTTGGCTGGAGTGGACTAGAATATGATCGGATTTGGACCAAATGGCGTGCGGAGGACGCCTAATGATTTAACAACATTTTGGAAGGATGGACTTATCATTTTAAGCGATTTTGAACTTTTCCAAAACGTGCTTGGAGGCCCAAAGGGCAGGTTTGGTCATTTTTCACCGAGTCGGGCTAGCAGGCACCGGTGTTGACCCAGGTGTTGGTTCCCGAGACCTCCCGGTCTCGGAAAACTACCTGTGTGGTGTTAGTCTCCAAGAACGCCCGTTCTTAGAGAACTACCTGTAGGGGTGGTGTTGGTTCCTGAGAACGCCTGGTCCTAAAAAGCTACCTGGAAGGGTGGTGTTAGTCTCTAAGAACGCCCGGTCTCGAAGAACTGCCAAATGAAGGACATTCTACGTTGGCGGGCTAGTAAGTGCCAGAAGTGAACCGTCTGGAATTTGATGAGGTGTTGGTCCCCGAGATTGCCCGATCCTAGGAAGCTACCTGGATGGCGTTGGTTTTCGGGACCGCCCAGTCCGGAAAGCTGCTTGGAATAATGGTGCTTATGGCACCAGCGGGTCCTTGTGGACCCGAGAAGTGACCAGTTGGTTGGATTGGAGGTTGTAAGGCTCATCTTGAACCTACATGTGTTGTGTTGTTGGAAACCGAACCCGGTCGGTCCAGAGATTGCTGCGCGAGCAAAAATGGGGTGCTTACAATGATGTTTTAGAAACCCTAGATTTGGAAGGCTATAGTTTTGGAAATATATATAGTTTTCGTGTAGAAAATAAGAGGTTTTGGAAACCTAGGTTTTGAAACCAAAATAGGGAATTGGAAATCATGTTTTTGGGAAGGAAAATTAGGGTTTCCTAATCGTGAGTTCTAGGACTTGATTTGGGCTCAAAGGAAAGAAATTTTTGGAGAGTGAGTTTTTAGAAAGGGAGATTTTTGAAAGGAAATCCTAGAGAGGAGTTTTTAGAAAGGAATCTTGAAGAGAGTTTTTGGAAAGAAGTTTTTGAAAAGTAAAACTTTGAGAGAGTTTTTGGAAAGAAATTTTAGGAAAGAGATTTTTAGAAAGAGATTGTTGGAAAGAGTTTTTAGGAAGGAAATTTAAGGAACGTTCTTAGATATTGAATTTTGAGGAGAGTATTTTAGAAAGGAGTTTGAACAAGAGTTTTAAAAAATAAATTTTTGAAAGGAATTTTAAAAAAGGAGATTGGAGAGAGTTTATGGAAAGCATGTTGGAAAAGAGATTTTTAGGAGGAGATTTTTGAGAAGAGACTTTTTAGAAAGTATATAAAATAATCTCACTTTCCTAAAGCAATTCTAACCATAAAAAGATTAGAAACACTTTAAGATAGTGGTTTTGAAAATAACAATGTTTTGAAAATATGGACCATATTGGTCACTTTAAATGTAACACTTTTCTAAAGCAACCCTAACCATGAAAAGGTTAGAATCACCCTAGTATTGTGATTTTGAAAACAAGTTTTGAAAAAGAAAATTTTGATGTAAGCTTTGAAAACGAGTTTGAAAATGAATTTTAGAAGAATGCAAGATCATGATATACACAATACAAATTGGGGTCGTGAACATACAAGGTTAAAGGCTTCACCATATAATCAAGGGGGCCGAACCCACATGGTCTCCGGTTAGACTAAAAGAAAGCCCCCGACACGGTGACCTTCCAATAGCCTAATCCTACACATGGACATGAAAGTCCCTTGTTTCAAGCATGCAAGAAAGAGAGGGGGGGGGGGGGGAAGAAGATAGGGGACTAAAATAGAAAAAAACCCAAGTGGGTTAGGAGAGAGAAGAAAGGGGGAAGATGCATACACTTAAAGAGAAAGCCTATCTTGTGTCTTATTTATTTTGCTTTGCTTTGCGTGCTTTATTTTTCTTGCTTTACTTCGGTCTTCGCTTCGGCCTTCAAGAACTTGTCTTCAAGCTTTGGGAGCTTCAAGTTACAGCACTTTAAGTCTTTAATGGAGGTTTTGAAGGCTAGTGTACGAGTATATGAGAGTGTGTATTAGTGTATAAGAGGCTACGGTTTGTGTATGGAGGCTAGGGTATGGAAAACCTAAAGGAGACTAGGGTTTAGAAAGGCTACGAGCTCTGTGTATCGAAAAGTAGGGTTTTTAGACTGAGTTTGCGGACCCCTTTCACGCTGGAGGAGGCTTTATATTTATAGAGAGAAGAATGACCTAGCGCCTGTTGCAGTGGCGCCAGGCCAAAAATCCTTCTGGCGCCACTACTAGTGGCACCAGTCACTTAGGAAAGTTTTAAGATCGGCAAGCAACCTATCTTGAGAAGATTTGGGCACCTGTACTAGTGACTACCATGCAATTTTTAGTCTAGCTTCATTGGGAGTGGCTCTAGAAAGTTCAAGAAGGATTTAAGGATTGGGAAAGACCCGAATGGCCTGAAAGGGATAGGAACCCTTAGAATAGAGTCCCGGAGGTAATGGACTTGAAAAAGGATGTCAAGATTTGTCGGAAGAGTTGACCGGGCCATTAGGGGCAAAACAGTCAATCGGGTCAGAAAACTGCCGGGACGGACTCAGAATGTCCCGGAAGAAGACTCGAGATTTGGAAAAATTATTTTGAATGTTTCGAAAGGTTACCGATTTGATACCCAGAGCCGGTGTGGTCAGAAAAAGCGACCGACCCACCAAGGGTAAAACAGTCATTTTGCACCGGGTTTGCCGAAATTGACTCGGAATAATCCAAAAAGATAATGGAAGGTCGAGACTACTATAAAAAGCATTCTCGGGAGATTACCGGTTTGATACCCAAAGCCGGTATGGTCGCCAGGGCGCTAGGATGCCTAGGGGCAAAATGGTCATCTTGACCGAAAAGTTTCGAAATTGGCCCGAAACTAGCTAGAAGGCACCTAATCATGCCGAATCATCTCTAAGACGATCTTGGAAGAGTGGACTTGCCGCTCTAAGGACTTAGGTATTTTCTCGAGAAACGTGCCGGAATGTGGCCCTAGGGGCAGTTTGATCATTTTTCACCGAAGTGGGCTAGCAGGCACCAGTGTTGACATGGGTTTTGAGTGTTTCCACCACTCTGACGGCGGTCCCATGATACAGGGGTTTGTTGGCAATTCTCTATATCAACCTGTTTGCGAGTATTTCCGTTACTTTGACGATTGCAATGTTTGCGAGTACTTCCGCTACTCTGACGGTTCGCAATCATTCCCGAGACTGCATGATCTCGGGAAGCTGCTAAAGGGACTTAGTGCTTGAGAAATCAACTTTCTTGAAAGACGTGCCGAAACGAACATTTTTGTATTGGCGGGCTAGCAGGCACCAAAGGTGAACCGTTCTACCATCTAGGGGACTTGGGGTCTCGTCCCGCTCAACGGGTTTGAAGGGACTTACCATTCCGAAGAAACTTTCTTCGAAAAACGTGCCAAACCGGATAGACTTACCGTCTCGAGGAATCAACTTTCTCGAGAGAGGGATTGGAATTGGAATTGGACTTGAAAAAGGGGACTTACCGTCTTCGAGAAGACGTGCCTGATTTGGAATCTAACCGAACAATGCCCCCAAGGGCATTTTGGTCATTTTACCTCTATTTGGGCCTGGTGGGCCGCGAAGCGATGAATCGACTGGATTAGGACTAGGATTCTAGAATATGTCCATATTGACTTGAACTCAAGTCGGGACGGACTAAAGACTGCCGAGCGGGCAAAAATGGGGTGTTTACAGCCATCACCTCAAATATTGCCTCCAACTTCTTTAACCATTCCGCAGCCACCAATGAATCTATTGTTCCCATAAAGTTCAGTGGATTGAATTTCATGAACTGTTCATGCAAAGTACTCACTCTCAACACAGGTCTTGTTAACTGGTACTCAAGATACTGCGTTGGAACATTAGCCATTATGTCGGCTGCGTCTAGTGGATTCTGAACACCCTATTCCTAGCGTCCCTGCCCCCTAGCTCGAGCTAATGACACTCCCTCCTCAACTCTCCTTAGTAGAACTCTTTAGGCGATTCTTTCTGTATTAATTCAGGATTAGCACACAATATATATGACCCATATAATTCTACTAACTTAAACTGACACAACAACACCCTACAATCCACTGCAACTCTAGACACAAACTCAACAACATAGCCTCAGTCTTAACCTTGGCCTTAAACCTCAGCCGACACCAACTCAATAATACAACCTTGGTTTTAAACCACAGGTCTAATACCAATCTTTCACACACGCTTTTAGTCAGGCGTTATTAATTCCGTCTTAGGACAAACATGACCGCACAGGTTAACAACTTGTCAATGAAACCTCACAACATTCCCAAAGCTGATAATCTTATAAGGATAAACAACATTATTATATATAAATAAAAAAAATCATCTCATAATCCTCCAACATACATTATAAATAGAACTACGAAGTTAAACTCATAATAATTACAAACCAAACATAAAAAAAACTCTTATCCATTACACAACATATTGTCGCGCCCAGATTTGTCGCACCCGAGGAATACACACACAAGCGGAAAAAATACTGTACTCTCTTGTTAGAACTCATTCTCCTAGAAGAATGATTGCGACTAGGTGTGAATTGAAAATTGATTTGAATAAGAGCTTTTGGAAAACAATTTGGAGTCGCCACCTAACTTGATTAAGGTGAGTTAGGTCACCTAAAAACTAAACACAATCCGAAGATTGTACACTTAGGGTTTTTGAAAATACTTCCTCAAGAGAGGGTTTTTAAGAAAATAAGTTGTTTTGAAACCTTTGGAAAACTTAAGCCCTTTTTTGAAAATAATTCCATTTGGTCTTTGAAAACAGTGACTAGGTTCGGAGATTGGTTACGTGTAGGAAAGACGCACTAAGCCATCACCCTACCCCGTACTTGCGGTACCTACATGTCTATTCACCCTAGATTCACCCATTAGAGGTTTTTATTAATAAATGTCCAAAACTATCCACTTTAGAAAAGAATTTTAAGTAAGAAGTTTAACATGATGCATGATGTGCAAGTAAAAGAAGAAGAATTGATTCGAAAATAGATTTGAAAAGAACTTAATTTGATTTGAAAGAAAGATTTGGAAGTAGAGTTTTGAAAATAAATTTTTCGAATTGGAAGTTTGAAAATAGTTATGGAATTGGAGATTTCAAAAAAAAGTTAAAACTACACCCATGAGGGTTGCCTACATATCGCTTTTTTGGGAAACAGGTCAGTCGTAGATCGGACTAGAATCTAATTGAAAATAGAAGATTTTGATTGAAAAAAGAAACTGAGTTGGAATTTGGATTCGAAGATTTGAAAAGATTGGTTTTGGAAAGCTTGGTTTTAAGAAAGATGGAACTTAGGAAAGACTTAAGATTTAAGAAAGATTGGACTTGACTTGGAAGGGTTTTAGAAAAGATTTGACTCGAATGTTGGACTTAGAAGATTAGGAAAGTTGAAATTTAAGAAAGAATGAATTTAGGAAAGGTTCGAATTAGGAAAGTTTCAAAATAGGAAAGGTTTTATTTTAGGAAAGTTTCATTTTAGGAAAGATTTCGAATTAGGAAAGTTTAAAAATAGGAAAGTTCTATTTTAGGAAGGTTTCATTTTAGAAAAGATTTCGAATTAGGAAAGTTTAAAAAATAGGAAAGTTCCATTTTATGAAGGTTTCATTTTAGGAAATATTTCAAATTAGGAAAGTTTCAAAATAAGAAAGATTTTAAAATTGGAAAGTTTTGATTTAGGAAAGTTTCCTTTTAAGAAAGAGTTGATTTTTGGAAAGAGTCGTTAGGAAGGAAACTTAGGAAGTGTTTTTGGAAAGTGAATTTTGAAGAGAGCTTTTTGAGAAGGAGTTTGAAAAGAGTCTCTTTTTAGGAAAGTGAGTTTTGTGAAGGGAAGTTTTTAGGAAGCAATTTTAAAAAAAGTTTTGGAAAGGAGGTTTTGGAAAATAAAACTTTGAGAGAGTTTTTGGAAAGAGTTTTTAGGAAAGTAAGTTTGAAAAGAGATTTGAAGAGGGATTCGAATATGGAATTTTACAAGTCTCTAAAAGTATCTCACTTTCCTAAAACGATTCTAACCATAAGAAGGTTAGAACCATTCTAGGATTGTGGTTTTGAAAACAACAAGAATTTGAAAATATGAACCATATTGGACACTTTAAATGTAACACTTTCCTAAAGCAACCCTAACCATGAAAAAGTTAGAATCACCTTAGAATTGTGATTTTAAAATTAAGTTTTGAAGAAGAAAACTTTAATGCAAGTTTTGAAAACGTTTTTGATGCAAGTTTTGAAAACAATTTTGAAAACAAATTTTGGGAGAGATGGATGATTATGATATGCACAATGCAAGTTGGGAACGTAAACATACAAGGTTAAAGGCTTCACCATATAATCAAGGGGGCCGAACCCACGTGGTCTCTGGTTAGACTAAGAGAAAGCCCCCAACGCGGTGACTTTCAATAGCCTAATCCTACACATGAACCAAGGAATCCCTTGTTTCAAGCATGCAAGAAAGAACGGGTAGAAGATGGGGGATTAAAATAGAAGAAAATCCAAGTGGGTTAAAAGAGAGAAGAGAGAGGGGGGAATTGCGTAAACGTAAATAGGGAACCTACCTTGCGTCTTCTTTTATTTGCTTTATTATGCTTGCTTTCTTCACTTCAATCTTTGCTTTGCTTTGCTTTGCGTCGGTCTTCGAGAGCTTTGGAATTACAGCACTTCAAGTCTTCAATGAAGGCTTTGGAAGCAAGTATATGAGTGTATGGAGGCTAGGGCTAAGTGTACAGAGGTCAGGGTTTGTATATAGAGGCTAGGGTTTGAAGAACCTAAAAGGAACTAGGGTTTGGAAGGACTTCGAGCTCTGTATATCGAAGAGGAGGGTTTTTGGACTGAGTTTGTAGACCCTTTTCACGCTGGAGGAGGCTCTGTATTTATAGATAGAGGATTGACCTAGCACGTGTTGCAATGGCACCAGGCAAAATTTCCTTCTGGTGGCGCCAGCCACTTAGGAAAGTTTTAAGGTCAGCAAGCAACATATCTTCAGAAGAGTTGGGCGCCTATACTAGTGACTACCATGCAATTTTAGCCTGGCTTTACTAGGAGTGACTATGAAAGGTCCAAGAATGATTTAAGGGGCCGAGAATGGCCCGGAGGGCCAGAAAGGGACAGGATCCCTTAGAATAGTGTCTCGGGGGTAGTAGACTTAAAGAATGATGAGAGGATGTGTTCGAAGGGTTGACTGGGCCATTAGGGGCAAAACGGTCAATCGGGCCAAAAAGCTGCCGGGATGGACTCGAAATATCCTAGAAGAAGACTCGAGACTTGGAAACATTACCTAGAATGTTCCAAGAGGTTACCGGTTTAATACCCAGAGCTAGTGTGGTTGGAAGAGGCGACCGGCCCACCAAGGGTAAAACGGTTATTTTGCAACGGACTAGCCAAAACTAACTCGGAATGACTCAGAAATGTATCGAAAGGCCAGGGATACTATTAGAAGCATTCCCAGGACGTTACCGGTTTGATACCTAGAGCTGGTGTGGTTTCTGGTGTGCTGTCTCGGGCACCCAAAAACAATTATGTAGTAGTGTGAGTAAGGATCGTTCCCACGAAGAGTGTTTAGTCTCAGTTTATGCTATGTGAACAAAGAAGGGGGGTTTTGGTTGTAATGAAAACTATTTTAATAATCACAACTATGAAGCATTCAGATTAAAGTATTAAAACCAATCAAAAGAACAAACCTTAGGTCAACATCCACCATCAAAATTTACAACTGATCATTGATGCAAGCATATAAATTCACACATTGAATATTCACCGTCGGAATTATTTTCCTATCTTTCCTTAGTTGTAGTTAATCAGAAACAAGCGATCTGATTAACCCTAACTATTAAACAACCAGGATAAGCACACAAGATTTAATCTAGTAGCAAGCTTAAGAATTAGAGAGATCGATGAAACTAAATAACACAAGCACAAGCGGTTACATTTAATTTAGTCGAATGCCCTTCCTAAGATCTAACAATTCCTAACGCAGTAATCCATTAAATCTCAGTTGCTTCACAAATCAGAGGAATTAAACAATTACGGATTTGATATCTAACTCAGCAGTAGATTGCAATGATTAATAAACTAGTAAGCCTCCTAGCGATTAAACAAGACAATCATAAAAATAGGTATAGAACAACATCTGATACTCAAAGCGTAAATCGAATAATGAAAACAAATTAGATCTCACAATTTATTATTAATTCTGAGGTTTCTGTCTCCTTTGACCAAGATTCAGAGTTTAGCCACGCAAGGCCATGAAAACAACTTAAATAATGACCTTGAATAATACAAAAAATGTCAACAACCCTAAAAATAAAACAGTCATAGCTTTTATAAGCTTATGAAATTCTACAGCTGCGCATGACCGTTCGAACGCCCTTACCACCATTCGAAAGTATCGGACTACCGTTTGAACAGTGCGTCGAACGCACTTCAAACGGTAAAACCTGCTCTCTAAATCTTTCAGACGCTCTTCGAACCTGAACTTGACGTAGCATTTTAACGCATACTCAGCCGTTCGAACGCTTCTTCGAATACTGCTTCTAATCTCGCGTGAATTCGCCACTTTTAAGCTGGGATATTCTTCCTGGGCATTCCATAGCACCCTAAGTCAAAATATAAGAATAGTGAGTATCTTTAGGTACCAAATAAGTATAAAAGATTAAATATTAAGAGAGAAAAATATGACATTTGCATTCTCATCAAATTCCCCCATACTTAACCTTTGCTCGTCCTCAGGCAAAACTCAAACTCACTTTCCTGAGATATCAAAGTGTCAACAAAGAACAACCAAACTCTTCAAAACTCATAACATATCATGAACAACATTCTCAAACAAGTCACAATCACTTAGCAAGCATTTCCACTTAAAGATGGAGTAAACTAAATAAGTAGACCCTCACGGAAATAAACACTATACTCTCATGCACTTAAAGGATATGTGTATCACTTAAATTCATTCCAATGATTCTCATTCTCCACCACTAGGATCACATACAAAACACAAATCATAAGGACTTCTCAAGGGTTATAACGGGGTTTAGGATCAAGGTGGGAAATATTTGAGAATGTAGCTTAAAAGCCATCGAAGCTAGTAGAGCAAAAATGAATCAACTCAATTTTGAATATATAAAACATGTAAAATCAATCACTCCATTCAACAGCTTCTATCTTTGTATATATCCCATATAAAAAGATCCATTTCTTAGAATTTTAGGAGGGATTATGAGCATGGATAATTTGTGACATTAAAAGCAATTTCGTCCATCACTTGCCTTCTCTTTTTTTCTTCCTTTTTTCTCTCCTTTTTTTTTCTTTCAAAATTACATTAACAATGGAACTCGTGAATTGAGAATGAAAACATGTTCCTTTTCACCAACCATAGCCCTACCACAATTCCGGACACCCCTACACTTATTTCTCGCGCACCCATACATATCATAAGGATAAACAATGCTCCACTAGCTCTACGGCTTGGGTAAAGGCATTATGTTTTTTCGGGTTTAAAGCTTATAATATGGGTTCGCAATAACGACATATCAAGCTCAAAGGGGTTCACAAAGGGAAAAGTTAATTATAAGGTAGGCTATTTGGCTTATGTAACTTATAACAAAGATGGTCTTAATCATGTTCATGCATGCATGTGTCAATATGACCTCGAAGAGAATCAAGGCAAGTTCTAGAGAAACAAATCCATGGAAGAATATCTCACATGAAAGAAAATAGTGACTGATATGGATGTGTCAGTCTAAAGGCTCAAAATCTCACCAACTTTTGTTTACCAAATTCAATGTAATACCCGTTATTTTTTTCCTCGTCTGCATTAACCCTAGCGGGACTGATTAAGACACCATCATAGGGTCATAAGTCGTAAGCAAAACGTTTTCAAGCCCAACCCTATCCGTTTGTAGAAACTCGATTCCCCGAAAATAGGGTTCGAATCCCGTTACCCGACAATTCGCATCAACCGGCACCCTAACTTTAATTGGAGCTTTCTCTCTCATCTTTCGTCGGATTTTGACGAATTATGTCTAAAATTATCACCTTTTGGAGCCCGACGTCTTGGTAATCTTAGAACTCCACTTCATGGAGTGTCGATTCCCCAGAAAGCCCCAGAACGCCGTTACACCTGGAAACTCACACCCGAATTTTCTAAAACTTCGTTTTGAGTTTTCTCTCTCACCCGGTGTCGAAATCGCACGAAATTTGAGTCTAAACCAATTAACTTTTTGAGAGCCTTCTATTTACAATCTTAGATTGCACATTTGACAAAAAACTAAAACCTTAAACTCAATCGCTTTAAACTAGGGACTCCCTTCCATATTTCGAAATTGCCCCCACCCCACCAACTTACATGGCTAGCACCTTATTTAATGTCATGTGTAGCATATATATGCATATATATAGATGCATGCATGCCTGCATATGTATATACATATATACGCCTATCCTATTGGACCTAATTGATAATACAACTAACGCACATATTTTAAACACACACACACATATCACAATAAACTAACATTATTTTTTAAAATTGTTGCTATACACTTGCGAGGCAAAGCTTCTCATTCAGCCAATAGGAATCAAGGAATGAGGGAAGAGGGAGGGATCGAGGACTAGGAGATGGGAAGAAAGGTGACCAAGGGAAATGTCGTCTCGGAGTCTCGGGCCAGAAATTCCCTATGCTCCCCACATGTTGGGCAGGCATGGGAAGAAGCTGCGTACTCAGCCTATTGTAGAGAGAGAGAAAGGGATATTAAGAGGGTGTAGTTAGAGAGAGAGGGAGAGAGAGAAAGAGAGAGAGAGAGAGAGAGAGAGAGAAATTTTACTCCTTGTCACCCCTGTACACACACCCACAGCTCTATAAATCACACACATCCATTCCCTTATTTGGGTTGTGCAAGAGAAGGTTGAGAAGGAGAGTTACAGTGAAAGAAAGAGAGAAAAATTGAGAGAGAGAAGAAAGAAAAGTAGGGAAGAAACGGGTTGGGGCTGTATCATTCAAAAGCCAGGTGAGAAGACTACCTTCACCGCCCTATAACTCTTCTAAACCAAGCACAAAATGTCCTATAACCCCACTGTAGGACCCGATGACAGAGAGAGAAGAAATGAGCATGAAAAACACTACCCTTCTCACTCCAGCGAACCCAGGAGTTGAGGGCTATCACAGGGGCTTGGGACTTCTCGGGGACCCCTTCTGGATGTCCTAGGGAGGTCCACAGCCTCTGTGCGTGCACCAAGACCTCTTGGAGTGCCGAACCCACCAAAAAAATATTCAAAGAACCGAAACTCTGGCCACCGGCGAGCTTTGCCGACCGAATCACTTGGGACGAATCGTCTCTGGGCAAGGAACAAAAGTCATGAAGGGACCATGGCCAAATTATCACGAGAAACAGGCCAAAAACACGGTTGCAAGTCAATAACCCTAGGGTTCCGCCATGTAGCCGGTGTTTTCGGGCCATGCCGGTCACCTCCGACCATCTCCGGCCAAGCTCTGACCATGAATGTGTGACCCAGGTCCTTACCAATCTCTGGGTCATACATGCATGGCCAGGAGGTGCCGGGAATCACCAGAAAACGGGCTGGAAACTTTGCCAGTTGCACGGGAGGAAGAAGAAGGCCAAGCCTTCCACCCCCATGCGTGACTGGTGGCACGTGTAGGCGCGTGGCAAGCCCGATGACTCTAAAATTTTTATGGCAGCCTTTATATTACTGCAAGAGGTTACCCTAAAAATTTCAGGGTAATCAGAGACTTCTGTGAATTTTGATGAATTATTTACAATTGAAATGATGAAAATTCACAGAAAATAATTTATAAGTAGAAAAATTCTGGAAAATTATTGGGACACCCCTAAATATTCAGTGAACCCAAAAATGGGAGAGTGGCCTTAATAGCCCCCCCGAATGGAAGCTTCCAGAATCTCTCTACCTTGGGTCACAAGTACTTTTGTTCCTAGCTTGGCAATGTATATCACCCCAAAGGGGGAGTCTGAACCTTCCACCTCATTTAACTTAAGTGTTCACTAACTTAACTTACCCCTCCCCACCTAACCATGCTTTAACGAAGTCCTTTTTGTAAGAAGATAAGAAAGAGACTAAGGCAGGATATTCTCTTCTTTTATAGAAATACTGAGTTAAGTACAATCTTGATCCAGACAGATCCCAAGGGTAGGAATCTATGCATTTCCTTAAGTTTCATACTCACATCTTTTCATTATTGAATGATCTATATATTGTTATGCTTTATGCTTTCCTGCCAAATTATCTTTCTGTTCTAAATGTTTTTCTATCATTAACTTCAAAATATACAAATATTGCCTGCATGATTGCATCACTGAGGAGGTATAAGGGTGGTACAACCAGAAAGGAAAAGACTCCGAGTTTATATCATGGGTGTACCTGACTGGCTTAATATTCGGGGCTATCATGGGTCAATACTGCTGGCTTGATATCGGGCTAGATGATCATGGATGGGCCCCACTGGACTTGATGATGGAGGATGAATCATGGGTGGGCCCCATTGGCTTGAATTGGCCCAGGTAGGACATGCCTGCAAGGATCCGGATACTGATGAAAAGAAAAAAGAAATTACATGGGTCATTTGCATGCCATGATATTCTTTTATTGCATTATCTTTTACCCTGCACCTTATAGAAATCTTAGATCTCCTACTGGGCTTTGCCACTCATTCTTATCTTATAGGACATTTTCAGGAATAGAGACACCAAACTGATTTCCAAGGGAATGAGCATACGAGATCAAGTCCCCCTGTTATCTTATTTCCTTTAAACTCTTGAGTCAGTTTATGCTGGACTGTAATATTATGAGAATTGCACTGGTTTTACGGCCTTGATGTAATATTTCTGGACCATCTATGTTATGTTAAGGTTTATGCTATTGTGTTAAAATTATAAACCTCACCACCTAACTGTAAGCACCCCATTTTCGGCTGCTCGGCAGTCTACGGTCCGTCCAAACTTGTACTCAAGTCAATATGGACATATTTCGAGTCAAATCAACTCTCTAAGTCTAAATCTTGTCTATTCATCGCTTTGCGGGCCCACTGGGGCCCAAAGAGAAGCAAAATGACCAAAATGCCCTTAGGGGCATTATCCTTTCCATATTCTAAACCAGGCACGTCTTTCTGAAAACGGTAAGTCCCCTTTCCAAATCAAGCACGTCTTTCCGAAGACGATAAGACCCCTTTTCAATTCCAATCCCTCTCTCGAGATAGTTGATTCCTCGAGACGGTAAATCTACTCCAATCAGGCGCGTCTTTCCGAAGACGATAAGACCTCTTTCCAATTCCAATCCCTCTCTCGAGACAGTTGATTCTTCGAAACGGTCCTGCACATTTTTTGAAGAAAATCTTTTCGGAATGGTAAGTCCATTTAAACCTGTCGACCGGGACGAGACCCCAAGTCCCCTAGATGGTAGAATGGTCCACCTTTGGCGCCTGCTAGCCGTCCAATGCAGAAATGTCCGTTTAGGCACGTCTTTCGAGAAAGTTGATTCTCAGGCGCTAAGTCCTTTTAGCAGCTTCCCGAGATCAAGCAGTCTTGGGAATGATTGCGAACTGTCAGAATAGCGAAAATACTCGCAAACATCGCAACCGTTAGAACAGCGGAAATACTAGCAAACAAGTCGATATAGGGAATTGCCAACAAACCCCTGTATCACGTGACCGCCGTCAAAGTGGCGGAAACACTCAAAACCCAGGTCAACACCGGTGCCTGCTAGCCCACTTCGGTGAAAAATGACCAAACTACCCCTTGGGCCTTTTCCGACACATTTCTCGAGAACACACCTAAGTCCTCAAAACGGTGATTCCAACCATCTAAGATTATCTTAAAAGCAATCTGGCATGATTAGGTGCCTTCTAGTTAGTTTCGGGCCAATTCCGAGACTTTTCGGTCAAGATGACCATTTTGCCCCTAGGCATCCGAACGTCCCGGGAACCACACCGGCTCTGGGTATCAAACCTGTAACCTTCTGAGATTGCTTCTTGTAGTATTCTCAACCTTCCTTTACCTTTCCGGATCATTCCGAGTTAGTTCCGGCAAACCCAGTACAAAATGACCGTTTTGCCCCTGGTGGGCTGATCTCCTTTTCCGACCACACCGGCTCTGGGTATCAAACTGGTAACTTCTTGAGAATGATTTTTATAATATTATCAACATTACTTTATCCTTTCAGATCATTCTGAGTCAATTCCGACAAACCCGATGCGAAATGACCGTTTTGCCCCTGGTGTACCGGTTACCTTTTCCGACCACACTGGCTCTGGGTATCAAACTAGAAACCTTTGGGAACATTATGAATAATGTTTCCAAATCTCGAGTCTTCTTTCAGGACAGTCCGAGTCTGTCCCGGCAACTTCCTGATCTGATTGACCGTTTTGCCCCTAAAGGCCCAGTCAACCCTTCCGACACATCCTATCCTCATTTTTTTAAGTCAAATACCTCCGAGATACTATTCTAAGTGTTCTTGCTCTTTTCTAACCTTCCAGGTCATTTCCGGCCTCTTCAAATCATTCCCGGACTTTCCGGAGTCACTCCTAGTGAAGTCAAGCTAAAAATTGCATAGTAGTCACTAGTACAGGCGCCAAAATCTAGTCAAAGATACGTTGCTTGCTGACCTTAATAGTTTCCTAATTGCCTGGTGCCACTCCTAGTGGCGCCAGAAGCATTTTTGGCCTGGTGCCACTACAACAAGCGCCAGGTCTATCTCATGTCTATAAATACAAAACCTCCTCCAACGTGAAAGAAGTCTGCAAACTTAGTCTAAAAATCCTATATTTCGATATACAGAACTCGTACACTTCCAAAACCCTAGTTTCTCTAGGTTTTCCAAACCCTAGCCACCATACACTAAACCTTAGCCTCCTATACACTCATACAAACCCCCATACACTCATACACTAGCCTCCAAGCCTCCATTGAAGACTTGAAGTGCTGCAAATTGAAGCCTTGAAGATTGAAGACAAACTCTTGAAGATTGAAGATGAAGATCAAGACGAAGACCGAAGAAAGGCAAGGCGCGCAAAGCTAAGTAAAATAAACAAGATAAGGTAAGCTTTCGTTTTACGTTTTTGCACTTCCCCCCTCTCTCTTCTCTCTCCTAATCCACTTGGATTTTCTCTATTTTAATCCCCCATCTCGTTCCCCCCTTGCTTTGCATGCTTGAAACAAGGGGACTCCCTGTCCATGTGTAGGATTAGACTATTGGAGGGTCACCGTGTCCAAGGCTTTCTTTTAGTCTAACCGGTGACCACGTGGGTTCGGCCCCCTTGATTATGTGGTGAAGCCTTAACCTTGTATGTTCATGACCCCAAATTTGCATTATGCATATCATGAATCTTGCATTCTTCCAAAACTCGTTTTCAAAGTTTGCATTAAACTTGTTTTCAAAATGGCATCGAAATTTCCTTTTTCAAAACTTGTTTTCAAAATCACAATCCTAGGGTGATTCTAGCCTTTCCATGGCTAGGGTTGCTTCAGGAAAGTATTACATTTAAAGTGACTTTTATGGTCCATATTTTCAAATCTTGTTGTTTTCAAAATCACTTTCTTAAAGTGGTTCTAACCTTGTTATGGTTAGAATCGCTTTAGGAAAGTGAGACGTTTTTATACTTTCCAAAAAACTCTCTTTTCAAAAGTCTCTTTCTAAAACCTTCTTTTTCAATATGATTTTTAAAAACTCTTCTTTCTAAAGTTGTTTTCAAAAACTCCCTCCAAAAATCTACTTTCCAAAACTTCTCTTTTCAAACTCTTTTCCAAAATACTCTCCTCAAAATCCACTTTCTAAAAATGCTTCCTAAATATCTTTTCCAAAAAATCTTTCCAACAATCTCCTTCTATAAATCTTTCCAAAAACTCTCTTCAAAACTCACCTTCTAGAAATTCCTCCCTAGGATTTCCTTCCAAAAATCCCTCTTTTCAAAAAACACACTTTCCAAAAATCCCTTTCCTTAGAATCCAAGTCAAGCCCTAGAACTAATAATTAGGAAACCCTAACTTTCTTTCCAAAAACATGGTTTTCAAACTTGCCTCAAAACCTAGGTTTCCAAAACCTCTTGCTTTCTACATCAAAACTATACATATTTTCAAAACCTATCTTCTATGTCGAAACTATAGTCTTCCAAATCTAGGGTTTCTAAAACTTCCTTTTCCAAATCCTTGCCAAATCAAATCTTCCTTTAGGAAACCAAATCCAATCTCTCACATAGGAAACTGAATCCAATCCTCTATTTTTGGAAACAAAATCAAAACTTCACTTTTAGAAACAAAATTCAATCCCTTGTTAGGAAATAGGAATCTTAACCCTTCCTAATCTAAATCTTTCCTAATTCAACTCCTTCCTAATCTTCTACTTTCCTAAATCTTAAGTTTTCAAAACTTGAACATAAAAATCTTTTCTAAATTTTAAAACTCAACTTTCACATCTTTCCTAATTCAACCTTTCTTAATTCCATCCCTTTCCCAAATCTAAGTTTTCAAATCTCTCCTAAACTCAAACCTTTCCTAATCTCAAGATTTTCTAAAATTCAAAGTCTAAAACTTTCTAAATCTTAAACTTTCTAAATTTCAAATCTTTCTAAATTCCAAATCTTTCCAAATTCGAAGCTTTCTTAAGTTAAGACTTTCTAAACCTAAATCTTTCTAAATTCTAAACTTTCCTAAAACTTCGAATCTTCCCAAATCTAAAATTTTCTAAACTCAAAACTTTCTTACTTTCTGAACTTCCCTATTTCAAAACATTCCAAATTCAAATTTCCCTATTTCAAAACATTCCAAATTCTAAACTTTCCAACTTTCAAAACTTTCTAATTTCAAAACCTTTCCTAAAATGAAAACTTTCCCAATTCCAACACTTTCCTCATTCAAAAACTTTCTTAATTCGAAAACTTTCCTAAAATGAAACTTTCCTAGTTCGAACCTTTCCTAATTCAAACCCTTCCTAAATTCAATCTTTCCTAATCTTTCCAAGTCCAACTTTTGAGTCAAATCTTTTCTAAAATCCTTCCAAATCAAGTCAAATCTTTTCTAAGTCTCAAGTCTTTCTTAAGTCTAGGTTTCCTAAAACCAAGTTTTTCAAAACCAATCTTTTCAAATCTTCCAATCAAAGTTCAATCTCTCAATCTTCCAATCCAATTTCCAATTCAAACTCTTTCTTCCAAATCAATTCTTCTATTTTCAATCGGACTCTTGTCCGAACTACGACTGACCTGATTCCTCCAAAAGGATACGTAGGCAACCCTCATGGGTGCGGTCTCCACATTTTCCAAATCTCAAATTCCACAATCTTTTCAAATCTCCAATCTATTTTCAAACTTCCAATTTCAAATTTCTATTTCCAAATCTCTATTTCTAATTTTTCAAACTTTCCAATTTCAAATCTATCTTTTTAAATCTTTCTTCTAAAATCAAATCAAATTCCTCTTTTCAAATCTATTTCCAAATCAAGTCTCTTTTCTTGCACTTGCATATCATGCATCGTGTCTTTTAAACATTTCTTTTTTTCTAAAGTGGATAGGATTGGACAATAGTTAGTCGAAGACTCTCATAGGTGAATCTAGGGTAGATTGACATGTAGGTACCGAAAGGGAAGGGTAGGGTGATGGCTTAATGCGTCTTTCCTACACGTAACTAACCTCTGAACCTAGATAATTGTTTTCAAAAGACCAAAAGGAGTTATTTTTCAAAAAGGGCTAAATGTTTTCTAAAGGTTGTCAAACAACCTGTTTTCCTAAAAACCCTCTCTTGAGGTGGTATTTTCAAAAATCATTTTCCAAAACCCTAAGTGTAGTTTTCAGATTATTCTTAGTTTTTAGGTGACCTAACTCACCTTAATCAAGTTAGGTGGCGACTCCAAATCTTTTCCAAAAACCTTTAATTCAAATGTATTTTCAATTCAAACATAGTCGCACTCATTCTTCTAGGAGCGTGAGTTCTAACGAGAGAGTAAAGTATTTTTCCCGCTTGTGTGTGTATTCCTCGAGTGCGAAAAATCTGGGCACGACACTAACGGGAAACCTAACCTTAAACCCTTCACTGTTGCGACCTAGTGAGGGCGAAGTCGGGTCGTGACATTCAGTCACTCCAATCTCAAGTAAAATAACTAAACTAATTAATTCTAAGTTGGAAGATTCTTATTCAATCATGTTATGAATTCTTCAAGCTTAATTGAATCTTGTTATTTTTTTTTTTCAAATTTCAAATTAGAACACAAAAACACTACCTAAATCCCCTCCCCCACACTTAAAACTTACATTGTGCCCAATGTAAAGTAAAATGCACAGAAAGGGCATAGATAACTAGTATATAAATGCGAAAATAAGAAAAGAAAAATGAACTTCCCTTAGGTTGCCTCCCAAGCAGCGCCTTTGTTTATTGTCATGAGCTCGACTCAATGCTTCCTTCTTCAATCCGTATAAATCGGATCCTCAAGGTCCAGTTTCTCCACATTCTCAATTTGGAAACCTTTATAGAAATGCTTAAGTCGATGGTCATTCACCTTGAACACTTTGGAAGCGGCTAAGCTTTGAATTTCAACTGCACCATGAGGGAAAACATTAGTAACGAGAAAAGGTCCAATCCAATGAGAACGCAACTTACCCAGAAACAAACAAAGCCGGGACTGGTATAGAAGAACTTTCTGATCAACTTTAAACTCCTTCCTAGAAGTCATCTTGTCATGAAAAGCCTTCATCTTTTCCTTGTAAATCCTTGCACTCTCATAGGCATCATTGCGAATTTCCTCCAACTCTTGGAGTTGCAATTTCCTATGTTCTCCACTTTCATCCATCTTCACGTCAAAAGTCTTAATAGCCCAGTAAGCTTTGTGTTCTAGCTCAACTGGAAGGTGGCATAGTTTTTCAAATACCAATCGATAAGGTGACATACCAATGGGCGTTTTATATGCAGCCCTGTATGCCCACAAAGCATCATCCAATCGTAAACTCCATTCTTTTCTACTTAGATTGACCGTCTTTTCAATGATGGACTTGATCTCTCGATTTGACACTTTCACTTGTCCACTAGTTTGCGGATGATATGAAGTTGACACTTTGTGCATTACATGGTACTTTCTCAACAAAGTCGCCACAGTTTGATTGCAAAAGTGAGTGCCTCGATCACTTATTAGAGCTCTTGAAATTCCAAACCTGGAGAATATGTTAGACTTGATAAAATCTGCAACAACTTTAGAATTATTAGTCCTGGTGGCTTTAGCTTCCACCCATTTTGAGACATAATCAACAGCAAGCAAGATATAAACATAACTGAAAGATACAGGAAACGGTCCCATGAAATCGATGCCCCAAACATCAAAAATTTCACAAAATAGTATGGGATTTTGTGGAATCTCATTCCTGTGGGATATATGACCTGGCTTTTGACAAGGATCACAAGACTTACAATAAGAATATGAATCTCGAAATAGAGATGGCCAATAGAAATCATATTCTAATACTTTTCTCGCTATTCTCTTGGCTCCAAAGTGACCTTCACAAGTATAAGAATGACACAAGGTTAAAGTAGACAAGATTTCATTTTCAGGAACGCACCTTTTGATCACTTGATCCGCACAATGCTTCCATAAGTATGGGTCATCCCACACATAGTATTTAGCATCACTCTTGATCTTATCTCTTTGAGCCTTAGAAAAACCAGTAGGTAATATGTTAATAATCAAATAATTTACAATATTTGCATACCAAGGTAATGTCACACTAGCGGAGAACAATTACTCGTCAGGGAATGTTTCCTACAAATGAAGTTCATCCTTGACATAAGCTAAACGACTCAAATGATCGGCGACACGATTTTTTGTCCCTCTTTTGTCTTTGATCTCCAAATTAAATTCACTCAAGAGAAGTATCCATCTAATTAATTTTGGTTTTGCCTCTTTCTTCGTCATCAAATAACGAAGAGCTGCATGATCAGAATAAACAGTGACTTTAGTACCAAGTAAATAAGATCGAAACTTTTCTAAAGCAAAAACAACAGCTAAAAGTTCTTTTTCAGTAGTAGTATAATTTCTCTGAGCATCATTCAAAGTTCTTGAAGCATAGTAAATTACATGAGATGCTTTTCCAATTCCTTGACCCAAGACAGCGCCGACTGTAAAGTCACTGGCATCGCA